>JANHAO010002073.1:0-30119 GCA_026873985.1 Saraca asoca | reverse complement strand
TGTTCAGATTGTAATACCGAGATCAATTAAAGAGTTTTCCTCTAGAGAAAAGCTACCACTTCCAGAAAGGATTGTATAACACAAAGAGAAAAAAAAAGCTGGGGGAAAATTTTACTTTCAGTGGGGTCAGTGATATCCTGCCTAGCAACCAGTAGCACATATCAACGGAACCACAAGCTGAAAAGGGCTAAACTCCAACCTTTTGCATGCCGCATCCCAGCAACTTAGAAATCACCAGATCACCTATATATCTCTCATTAACCATGCAGGGTATTTTCTCTCCCTATAACAACAAAAGCAATATGAAAATCTATGTCTGTGAACTCAAAAATTCATATCAATAATACTTGAAAGTTTGGATTGAAAAGAAGCAATCCAGATGCTGTAAAGCAATAATACTTGAAACTTTCAAGTTGAAAGTTCCAATTCAAATAGCAAAAAAACCAGAAAAAAAAAATCAATCTTGCTAGCAAATATTACAAATGAAGCAAAAATTAGGACATGGTAAGGTTGCAACTAAAGTACCAAAAGAAAAAGGGCTCAACAGCAAAGATTAGAACTTCAAACCTTGTAGGCGGTATCTGGCTAACCAGTTTGCCGCAACAAATGCTGTAGAAATTGTTTGTGTAATTAATGATGATGGCCATCCATTTCTTTCACTGTAGTTTTTAATCAAGAAAATGACATGGCAAATTTCATAATTGAAACTCTCCTTTTGGGAATAGTTGATTAGTGAGATGGTAAGTGACTACTAGATAATCTGTACATACAATAAAGTCAGTCGCATATGATGAAAGTGGTTTGTTCAACACGCTCTAGCAATTAAGTCAATACTCACATAGAATTTCAATAAGTGCAGTGAAGATGGATTGAAAAGGAAATACCTGTTCATTTATACAGGTGTCGAGCATGCCAATTGTCATGCTCTTAAACGAATGATATGTGACTATGTGTTTTCGGTGCATTGGTGATGTCAGCGAGATTTTTACCAGGCAGTTGCTGCAATCACATTGTTCATGTATGCTTGGGTCATACATTTTGTCATGTACTAGTTAGGTAGTTGATTTTCTAAGTCCATTTTTAGCCAACCTCTATGCCTAAGTCGATTGATTGGATGTGACGGGTCATTCGATTTAGGTCTGAGACCTTGCTCTTGTCCCATCCATTTCTTCAAATGGTTTTTGCTGATCAACCTAGGTTGATCATCTTGTGACTGATGGTTACTTTGGGCTATGTCATTTGCCCCCTTCCTCCTCGGTGGGTGGGACAATTGGCCTACCCGAAACCTTTCATTTTCTTAGGCTAGCTATTCTCTATACCTCATAGATAATGATGACTCTTTGCCTTCTTGAGGGGTCTTAAGACCTGCAAAGGTCACATCGTGGTGACAATCACCATCTAAGTCGTTCATCTCAATTCTCCCCAGCCATTGACCTATAAAAGCCGATTTGGGCCTTTTATCACAAAACTTTATGATTTTGCCTTCAAGAGCTCAAATCTTGATGCTGCCTTCTATTATCTTCTCTGGTGCTCCTTTGTGGTTTCTAACTGCTCCACCATTACTCTTATAGCTAAACTCTTGCACTGCTTCTGCTTTTACTTTTTAGTTTCCTTTTTCTTCTTTCTTTTCTCAAAATGTACTAACAATGGCAGTTTTCCTTCGGTGATGCTACTCGTTGCATCTGTTTGCCTTTTCTCAAATTGCATTGGAGGGACTGGTGCTTGTCACTTCTTTTGGCCTAGCTCTCCTTTCTAATTTTTGCTTTGACATCCTTTTCATTGTTTGATTATCTCTTTCATTGTTTCGCCTATTCTAATCATACTTTATTTTCTTTAAATGTGGCCCTCATCCTTGTGTTCTCCTAATTCATGACCCAAAGACAGGGTGACTCAATCAACCTGTCATCTGATTTTGAATCTTCATCCAACCTTGGGAAAATCTCTTTCAAACGTATAGTTTATCATTTTGCTCTTCCTCTCTGCATAATCATGGCCAAGTGCTCTCAAGAGAAGAATGGGAACAAGCATTTGATTGATGATGCATGAGATGACTTAAGATGGATTCACCCTAATGTGAAGATAACTATTGCTTTTGATAAGTGGCGAGACTTAGATGTTATCTGAGAGTTGGAGAAGGTCCACATCTTGAAGAAATCTATTGAGCAATCTTTGTCGAACTTGCAAAAGCAAACGAGCTGGCATGCAGTTATGATACCACATCCTTCGTGATGCTTTGTGGAAATGTGGTTAATCATTTTCATGTTTATTCCCTTTCTCCATATTTCAAGCAAGCATTCTCCAGGCTCTAAACATTTGTCTGACCCAGATAACTTGGAACGCTTGGGTCTTGCTTCTTTACTTTGAAATACTGAGCATTCATATACATCTCACCCCGATCGTGGGTTCCTTCTTCTTTTTCTTTACTTACTCTCAGCAAAAAGCCAAGGGTTGAATACATTTCATTCAGCACCCTGACCAAATTTTCATAAAAAACATACTTACTAGTGTTTGCACCTGAAGGCATTCCTTCTTCAAGGTTCAAATGGCTGAGGGATTTTATCCAATTTTTTCTTCGAGATGGACTTGTGAAGCATCCCTAAAATCGATCTTTCAAAGATTTCTTGGATGATGAACAAGACTCCATCATTTTGCCAGTGGCATTAGGTCCATTTGACACCTAATTCGCTATTTGTACATACTTCATTTTTATTTTGGCTTTATTTTACTTTGTAATTTCTTTTACTTTTCCTTTTTTTTCCTTTTTCAAATTGTTGGTTAAACAAAAAAAAGCAATAGAGATTCAACAATCGAAGCTGGACCCAAAGAGACTAGAGGAAATTCATGTCGTGCGTTGGCCAATAAGAGCCATCATTCCACAGATCCCTTAGATCAAATAAGTACCACAAGCCACTGTTACCAACGATCCTACATCTTCTGATCAGGCTAGGTCTTCCTTTGATTATACCAAGGCACTATTATTACATTAGTGAAAGGCCCCCTCGAATGACTCTTCCAAAGGCAAGGGGAGTAGTTCTTTTAATGCCCTTGCCTTTACTATCAAGAAGACCCAAATGAGTGCCTAGAAGGAGCTACCGCTAATCAAAGCCCTTGAAGGAAGCACCTTATCCTTTGGTACCATAGATAGCCTCTAGTATAAAGACACAGATTGTGGTGCCTTTCTACGCAGTCGATTGCTCATCCCGACTGACTAGGACCACAACGAAGAGCTTATACTAGATCATGATCCCCTTCTTCTCTTGAAGTCATCCATGGCTCAAATTATACATTCGGCCACCTCCACCCTGTCCATTGTGCCAACCTTTACAAGGATGAAGAAGGAATTGGTGAATTCTAAATCAAGCATTATAGAGGACTTAAGGAAGGATGCTGAGGCCAAAGCTAAAGAATTGACCAATTGGTATAAAAGCATCTTTGATCTTGCCAATCGTATTGTTGAATTGGTGAAAGAATGGGATTTTTTTATCCCTAAAGAGCGAGGAATTAGCGAAGCAACTTTCCTCCAAGGCATAGGAGCTAGAGGTCAAATGGCAAAAGCTTCAAGAGAGTGAGGTAGCCTTTGATCATAAATTGAAGGTTCTTGTTAATGAAGCTGAAGAGCTCAGCTACCTCATGTTCCAAAGTGGGTTCTCGAGGTTGTTCATCAAATTCAATATTTCAACCCTGATATATGGATCGACACCTCCAAGATCAATAGAGATAAGCCCTTGGAATAGCTTTTGGAGGAGCTAAAAGTATACTAGACTCCTACTTTGTTTCTTGCCTTTATTGTTATTATTTATTTTTTTTTTGTATGGAATAGGCTAATTGGCCATATTAATAAATTTGCTTATGAATTTTTAACTTTTTGATAAGCTTTTGTATAGTATTATTTTCAATGCTTATGCCTCCAATGGGCTTTTTTCCTCTATGTACCTCATCGAATGGCTTTTTATTATTCTTACACTATCGAGCTTCTTAATCAATTGAGCCTTCAATGGGCTTTTTATTTGCCTTTTATATTATGAATAGGCATTTATCAATCCTTGAATCGTACGAGCCTTTAGTGGGCATCTTATTCTTAAGTTAGCTTTTATTTGTTCTTTCATCATTTTTCTTATCATTCGAGCCTTCAACAAGCTTCTTTGTCATCTTTATCTCGCGCTTGCTTTTGAATGTCATGCTTTGAGAGCTTCATTTTACATGGATTTTTTTTATTAATGGCAAGGGGATTGTTTAGTCTTTTATTAGTGCCGAGAGGGCTGCTCAGTCTTTTAATAGTGCTGAGAGGACTTCTTGATCTTTTATTCATATTGAAAGGACTATTCAGTCTTTAATAAGGTATATGATGAGGTAATCTTTTAGTTTTTTCATTTCATTTTATTTTTGCTACATGATTTGTTATTTATAGTGATTATATCAACACATAGTACAACTTCAAATGTGTTGTATTCCATGTTTGAGGAAAGAACTTCCCTTGAATAGTATTTAGATGGTAAGCGTCATTTTTTAGGCTCTCCTATACTTTGAATGGTCCTTCATATGCTACTACCAACTTTCCTTTTGTCATTGCTTTATGTGGTCCATTTACCTAATGAAGGACTAGATTGCCCTTCACAAATTCTTTTCTTTTTACTCTTTTATTCATAATTTTGGCAGCTTTCGCCTTATAACACTCATTTCAGAGTTAAGTGTCTCTTTTGTTTCTATAAATATGTCTAGCTCTTCCCTTCTTTCCTTGTTTTCTTGTTATTCATATTGCTCTTTTTAGTTAGAGTACTATCTGAGTTCAACTGGAAGCATGGCCTCACTCTAGTATACAACAATGAAAGGAGTTTCGTTGGTGGTGGAATGAACGATGGTTTTGTATGACACAAAACACTTAGCAATTCCTTATCCCATTTTCCTTTTGCTTCATCTAGCCTTTTTCTTAGCCCTTCCAAGATGATCCTATTTGCCAGCTTGGCTTGCCCATTTGAATGGGGGTCCTCAATGAATGTAAACTCTTGCTTAATCCCCATCCTTTATTTAAAGATATTTGATATTCACATTTTCATAATAGATGCACAGTTGCAAATATACCCTCGACAGAAATTTTGAAAGTTACTGTTGATGAATTGCTTTCCATTGTTAGATATGATTATTGCAAGGAGGCTATACCTAAAAGTAGTTGTTAGTAATTTCTTTATGCCATAGTTCATACTTTTAAAAAATTTTTCCTACAAATGATATTTTTTCAAATGAACTTTTATATGTTATTTGTTGTGAGGGGCTTAACCTCTATCCATTTAGTGAAGTAATTGACCGCCACCATTAGATACTTTAATTGACCAGGTGTGACTACGAATGGTTCTAGCAGGTCTATGCCCCATCAGTGGAACAACCATTGAGCAAAGATGGACATCTACTCTACTATAGGCTACCTTTGAACTTTTGCAAATTTCTGGCACTTTCCACATTTTCGTATAAGTTTCAAGGCCTTTTTCTTTCTTTTTTTTTTCATTTTAGGCCAAAACTACTCCAATTGAAAAATCTTTAATGTGATACCACTCCTACTATATGACTTCCACAAATAACTCCATGAATTTCCCTCAGAATGTAATTGGCTTCACTTGGCTAAAGGCATCTTAGTGACAAAAGGGAAGAACCTTTATATATGATTATCCTCCTTCACTAAAAAATGTGCTGATCTTCACTTAACCTTTTTAGCTTCTTTCTTATCTTCTATTAACCGCCCTTCTTCTATGAATACCATGATTAGGGTTTAGTATGATTATTCCTACTTTGAGCACATTACTTCATCTATGTAAGAGGATAGCAATGTTTCTTGCATCACAGTTCCATTATTTACCTTTACTTTGGCACTGACCAACTTGGCCAATGCATTCGCATGATCATTTTCTTCCTTGAGAATTCTTGCCCACTGAAAATTGAATCCTCTCAACAAGTTCCTTGTTATGCCAGCATATCTTGCTAGTATCAGCTCTTTCATCTCGTAATCTCTCCTAACCTGAGCACTTACCAATTGAGAATCGCTTTTGCTAACATTAACCTAGCTATCAGTGTTTCATATTCTGCCTAATTTTTTGTTGCTTTAAAATCAAATTTCAACAAGTATTCTAAGTCTAAGTTTATAGATCCTTCTAAAATCATTTATACCCTACTACCTTTTCTGTTCAATGAATTATCTACATGTAACATCTATGTCTGGTTTTCTAACTCAATTTCTTCAATTTTTGTAAATTCTACTATAAAGTCTACTAGTGTTTAGATGTTTACCACTTTCCTTACTTTATAAATAAGTCCATACTCTGATAACTTTACTACCCATGCTACTAACCAACCTACTAGATCAGGTTTTTAAAGAACTTGTCAAATCGAACCATCCATTCTAACAATAATTTGGTGGCTTTAAAAGTAAGGTTTTAACTTTCTGGATGTCAGTAGCAAGGCAAAGGGTAACTTCTCCATTTTTTGATGCCTTGTTTTGACTTCATGCAACGTGCAACTTGTGAAGTAATGAGCATTAAGCTTACTACTTCTATGGTTGTTACCAGGTATACATATAATGTTTCTCTTGGCTTCAGTCTAGTAAGTATAGGTGGTATGGCTAAGTACATTTTTAGCTCTTGGAATGCTTTTTCACAGTCTTTAGTTCATTCAAAAATTTTAACATTTTAAAGCAACTTAAATAAATGAGCATGTTTATCAGTTGATCTAGATATTAAACACAGGAGAGCCACAACCTTCTTGTTAAGCATTTGTAACTCCTTTATGATCGATGGGCTCCTCATGTCAATGATAGCTTGGCATTTGGATAGGTTGGCCCCTATCCCAACTTGGTTAGCATGAAACCAAGGAACTTTGCCATCCTTGCCCCGAACTCACACTTTTTCAAATTTAATCTCATCTGAAATTTTCTTAAGTTCTCAAACATTTATTCTAGATTCGGTTGATACTACTTTGAGCTTTTTTACTTGATTATTACATCATCAACATAGAATTCTATACTTTTACCTAGTTGTTCCAAAAACACCTTATTCATCATTACTCCTATATTTTTCAATTTGAATGGCATTATCTTGTAGTAGAAGGTTCCTTGATCAGTTGTAAATGATGTCTTGTCTTCATCCTTGGGGTGCATTCTAAGTTGGTTTTACTTGTGAATATATCTTTGAAACTAAGAATTTCAAACATCGCTACACTATCCACCAATTGACTAATGTTTAGGAGTGGATAAGAGTATTTAGTGTAAGCCTTATTAAGATCTGTGAAGTCCACACACATCCTCCATCCCCCTATGGCTTTTTTTACTAGGACCACATTTGCTAGCCTTGTGGTGTGCAGGACTTCCTTGATGAATCTCGCATTTAGCAGTTTCTCCACTTATTCCCTCATTACCCTATACCATTTGAGGCTATGGTTTTTCTTCTTCTGCTGCATAGGTTTTATCCTTAGGTTGATTGACAATTTATGGCAAGCTACTCTTAAGTTGATCCCTAGCATGTTCATGGATGTCCAAGCAAATACTTTGATATAATCTTACAAAAGCTTCACCAATTAGTCCTGGTCTATTTTCTCTATATCAACCCTAATTTTTACTACTTTCTTATTGTCTTCCCTAAAAATTTGTACTTCTTTTATATCTAAATTCAGCTTTCACCGACATGGATTGTCATGTTAAACGTCAAGCAATGTTGATTCTACCATTTGAGATTCGTTATTCTTTTCATTGATGGTCACTAATTTCATTCCGCTAGTGCTTTCTTGTCTCTCATAGTAGGCTTGTTATATAACATCTTTGAGCGACTTGTTGATTAGCCAACACTTCCCTAATTCCTCTAACTGTTAGGAACTTCATCAATAAATGAAGGATGGAGTCAATGGCTCGAGCCTGATTCAAAGATGGCCTCTCTAGGATAGCATTATAGGCATTATTAAAGGTGGCCATGACAAAGAAAGTGACATCCAGATTTTCTGTCAACCACTAGGTTCCTAAAGTTTACCTCAGAGTTACTATCCCCTCCACTTGAATCTGCCCTCATGTGAAATCAATTAATATGCTTGTGTAAGGCTTATACATGCTTTTGGGGATATTTAAGGTGTTAGCAACATGTAAATACAAAATATTAGCAAAACTTGTTTGGTCGATGAGTATTCTTTTGACAATGAAATTATGCAACAATGCTGAAATAACCATCAGATTGCCATGATCTCGATCAATGTCTCCAAAATCCTACTATATAAAATAGATTGGCTCATATTGTTCTCTCTTTTTCTTCCTTCTACTGCCAACACCATCCTAAAGTGTCTTTTTCTAGCTTTTTTTTAGGCTCCTCCATAGTAAAACCTCTAGCAATTGTTTTGATTATCCCCAAGATAGGGGAGGTAAGCTCAACATGTTTATTCTCCAATTGACCAGATCATAGGGAGTAATTCTACTCTTTTTCTTCTTTGTTTCCATCCACTGTGTAGAACTTCTTGTACTTCAAAAAGTGCCCCTTCCTTATGAGTGCCTCTATCTCATTTTTCAATGTAACACACTCATTTATGTGATGCTCATAGTCCCAATGGAACTTACAAAATTTTGACTCCTCAGTTCAAGGAACTTTTGTCACTTTTGTAAAGGAAATTTCATCAATTCAGTAGCTGTAACATCCTACACGATATGGCTTATTGATGCATTGAGCAACTCATAATTGTTGAATCATCCTTAGAGGGTACCCTTTCCCACTTGAGAACTCTATCCTTAGAAGGTAGATTATTAGACTATGTGCATTCAATCTGTCGTTAAGAAAGCTCAACTTCTTCGACATCAATATATTTTTTTGATTAGGCCAAGAATTTTAAGAAAGAAATGGTAGGCCACTTGGCCAATGAAAGGGAGAAGTGACCAGATCGAAGGCTCAAGTTGATTTGGTGCACTTCACACTTTTATTGAGACCATTTATTTCTAGTGCTAGGGCATTAAAGCGAGCAAGATATTCCTTGACTATTCCATGATGTCCCTACTAGAAATTGGCCAAGGCCACTGACATTTTCCTAGGTGCCCTGCTAGTTGTAAAGTGCATGGAAAGTGCTTCAGCAAGTTAGCAAAAGCTATCAATCAACTACCTCGGCAAAGTTATGAACCAATACAAATAGGTTTTCTTAAGGGTGGTCGAAAAAGCGTGGCACATTATGGCATTTGGAGCATGAGACAACACCATTGAAGCTCAAAATGCCTCTAGATATTTTTGCGGATCCGATGTGCCATCATACATGTTAATATGGGGTAGTGGTTTGAAGTGGATAGGTAAAGGAGCAATTATCATAATTGCTAAAAGTGGGTGGTTCTCCTTCTGACAAGAGGACAGTTGCCTAGAGGTTTAGGTGAGGTATATAGTTGGATTTAGTGGGTCTAAGGATCGTGTGTGCAAGTGATATGTTGTACGTGGTGGCAGATATAGGTCATGTATGGTGAAGCAATAGTGACATTGGGAACAGGTTAATTAATTGGAGTTTAGCCCTGTGAGGTTTACAGAAGGAAGAGATGGTGGTTCAAGGGTAGGTGAACAAAGGTAGACACTGGCAAAGGAGTGGTAGGGATAAAGATTTGCTCTTGTAGAGGGGGTGTCGAATGTGGTTGAAACTGTTGGGGCTCAAAAATGCAATAAGGTTGGGTTAGTTAGGGAAAAGGCACAAGAGTGGCTAGATTAACCTCCTTGAGGATAGGGCTTGAAGGACCAAGGGGAGACCAAGGCAAAGCAGGGTGCATTTGAGTGTGTTGGAGAGCTTCCAACTCCTCTCATAGTTGGCAAACCTACTCTGCCAGTGTGTCATGCTCAAGCTTAGCCATAGTCTTATAAGCTTCTTTTGTTGTATGATCTCTGTGGTGTTCATCTCAAGTCCTTTCCCAACGACAATGTTTGTTAGGCAATGAGGCATGGGAGGAGCGCTAGTGAGAATGTTAAGACATGAGGTGGTCAAACAAGTCATAGATAGCACTAAATGAAACTCTCTTTTTGGGAATGGTTGGCTGATGGGATGGCAAGTGATTGTCAAATGACCTGCACACATAGCAAAGTCAATCACATACAAGGAAAGTGGTCCATCGAGCATGTTTTGATGGTTAAGTCAGCACTCATGAAGAGTTTTGATAAGTGTAGTGAATATGGATTGAAGAGGAGGTACTTGGTTTTTTATATAGGCGTTGCACATGCTAATTATTGTGCTTTTGGATGAATGATATGTGACTACATGTCTTTGGCACATTATTGGTATTAGCGAGATTCTCGCTAGGTAGTTGTTGCGATCACATTGATCATACATGCCTGGGTCATGCCTTTGTCATGTGTTGATTAGGCAACTGATTTGCTAGGTCCTTGTTTAGCTAACTTCTATGCCCAAGTCGATTGATCGAACATAATGGGTCGATCACTTTAGGTCTGAGACCTTACTCTTGCTATTGTCATTTCTTCAACTAATCTTGGTCAATCAACCTAAGTTGATAGTCTTGCAACTGAAAGTTACTTTAGGCTATATCAATAACAAAATACAGAAAAGAGCTCTCTTATGAGGTTGGAAATTTTGACTTTTTGGAAATTAAGATCGGTTTGGTACGAAAGGGGTTTAATACCTAAATATGACAATAACTGGAACAAAAGAAAAGGCTTGTAGAACTATAGCGAACTAACTTAGGAGTAGGAAAAAAGGAATTTCTTTTCTATTTTATGCTCCTAGTTAGATAAAACAAAACATTAATTTCACATACTTTTATATGAATTTTATACTATTATTTATATTTTATTACATCATTAAAAAATTAAATATTTTTTATAATCAATTTTTTAATTATTCTTATTTTTTTAATGTAATGACATATATTTTACATTTATAATGATTTAAATTAAACTCTTATATTGTGATTTTCTTATTAATGATTTGGCTCATGAAATGGAATTTAATTTTAATTCATTATAAGTGTATATAAATTTTATATTATAATTTACTAATATTTCATACCATTAAAAAATTATTAAATTTTTTTTAATATTACAATTGATAATAATATATTGGTACTCTTACCTTTGAATAATTTGACACATTTATGATGTTAAATATAGTAAAATATTTTATACAAACAGGAAATTAAATTTAATTCTATAAAATAATCTAATAACTAACAATGGACTTATGAGTAATTATAAAAAAAAAACGTGAATAGATCGTGAATCTTTAAGAATATGATAGAAAAATAATAATAAACCAAATCAAAATTTCAAGAAGTGTAGTACACAATTTAACTTTAAAAAAATCACGTAAAAAAGTTTGTTTGGACCTAATCCAAAATTATAGATATAAACGTCTCTCTTGACCAAAAGTGTTTGAATTTCAATCTTTAGATAATCTTATTAAATTAAATAATTTAAGACAATAAAAGTGTCAATTTTGAATAACATAAGATCTTAGAACATGTTATAATAATGTGTACGGATGTGTAATAGATTAATGCATAGATGGCAGCCTTGTAGACATACAATAGAACGTCACATCATACTTATATCCTTATTTATCTTATCTTAATTATTGAATTTATTGAATGATCATATTCTTTAAAAATAGTTACTCTTCATAGTGTAGTTGATTTTTTTTTTTTTTACATAGAATGACAAATTATTGAAGTAATATTTTAGATATGGTTTCAATAAAAAAAAAACATAAAACAATAACAGCAAATATCACTATATCGTAATATTATGCATAATATAATATTATTTTTACTACTATTTAAAAAATAAACATTTGTTTGTTATATTATTAGTCCTGAATTAGTGATCTATCAAACATGCATACCAAATAAAATTAATAAATATAAAGAAAAAGGAATATAACTCCTTATATCATAATAAATTTAAAGCAAGTTCATTATAAAATGTTAGTCAAAAAAGTTATATAGTTAATATAGAATATTCTTGATAAAACTTATAAAATAAATACCCTTTTCAATAGAAACTCCCTCAAATGCTATGCAGATTGATGATGAAAAGGACGGTCGAAGGATAATTTGAAAATATAAGAAAGTTAGCCATACATGGCAGAAATAGTGTGCCAAGCACGTTTTGATGCTTAAGTTAGTATTTTTGGGCAAATGAGTTATTCCCATGTGTCTACATAGCATTGGTGACGTTAGCAAGAATCTCACTAAATAGTTGTTGGTGTCACATTGTTCATGCAAGCTTAATCATGTTTTTTAACATGCGTTGGTTGAATAGTTAGTTTATGAAATTCTTGGTTGATAAGTCTATACCCTAGGTCATTTGACTAAGAAAGGAGTAATCGATCGACAGGAGGTAGCCCATGCCAATTGTTGATTCTTTATTTAGCCCTAGCCAACTGACCCTTGGTCGAATGACTGGATATAATTGGTTATTTTAGGCTGTGTCATTTGTCTCCTTCCTTCTTGACGAGTGACATGACTAACCTATTTAGCAGTGTTTCAGTTCCCTTAACCAATCACCATTTGTGCTATTAGTAATTATGGCTTTAACATCCCGAGAAGCCTTGAGATTTGGAAAGGTCATTTTGACATCACAAATTGCCATCTAGGTTGTCCATCTGATCACTCCCTAGACATTGGATTCATCCCCTGTCACCTATAAAAATCCTTTTAACTTTTCTAGAGTCACTTTTGCTTCTTCGTTCTTAACCTCAATCTTTACTGTTGCACACAATCTCTTTCTCCAATGATGTTCTCCTAGACTTCAACTTCACATCACAATTCTTTGCAGCTAACTTCCCATCCTTACTTTTGTGATGCTTTGCTTTTGTTTTGCATTTTTTTTTCTATGTTTTGTGTTGGCTACCATGGCTCTTGCTGGTTGTTGTACTCTGAGTCCTTTTATCTTTTCTTATACCACACTAGAGAGACTAGTGCCTCCTTTTTCTCCACTTTTGCTTTTCTTTTATGACCTTCTATCTTCCTTAGACCATCCTTGTTCGAACACTCTTCCTTACTTTTGCTTCGCTTATTCTAATCAAATTTTTTTTAAGGTGGGCTTCATCATTGTGCTTCTCCCTTTCATGTCTGGTAGGTTGGGTGACCTTATCGACCTATTATCATCAAACTCTGACTCCTCCTCTGACATTGAGGAGTATACGCTTGAAAGTATCATTTATCTCTTTGCTCACTCTCTTTGAACAGTTATGGCCAAACGATCTCATGACGAGCATGGTATAAGTGAGTACATTTGATTGATGTAGCTCCTAATAGTTTATAGGATGTTCATCTAGATGCCAAAAGGATAGTTGCTTCGCTCAAATGATGTGATCCCAACATAATCCATGAGCTTGAGAAAGTCCACGTTCAAAAGGAAACTATCAAGGAAATTGTCCTTAAGCTCACCCAAAAGGATAAGCTGGCTTGCGGCTATGACATTTCCTCCATTATCATGTTTTATGGGAATGTAGTAGATCATTTGCATGTCTGTCCCTGGTTCTCTGCCCTTCAGAAGAACGTTCTACAAGCTGTGAATGTTTGGCCCTCCTAGCTGACTTGGAACACTTGGGCTTTCCTTTTGTGTTTTGAAGTTTTTAGCCTTTGATTTCACCTTGTTCCCCCTATGAAATCTTTTCTTTTTCTTTTTTACCTACACTCAGTAGAAAAATGGGGGTTGGGTGTATTTCCTTCAGGGACTAGAACATGTTTTCATCAAGAATATGCTCACTAGTGTTTAGATATGGAAACACTTTCCAAATTCGAACGACTGAAGGGTTCCACCCATTCTTTCTCTAGGATGGCAAACCAATTTATCCCCCTAAATGGTCTAAACCCACCAAACTACCTCAGAGTGCTTTTTCAAAGATTTTCTAGCTACAAACCAGGAGCTCGTCATTCTTTTACTAATGCTCAGTTTGTATTATGTATGCTACTTTTTTTTTTACTATATTGTTGTTCAATTTTCATTTTTCTAACCCTTACCTTTGTTGCTTATAGATTACTAGTTGAACCTTGAAATTATAGAAATCCAATGCTTAAAATTGTTAGAGTAGTGCATAGTCAAAATCTACGCTTCACTCTAGCTAGGGAAAAGCTAATAATGCCCCTATCACATAGCTCAAACTAGTTCCTCCTACTGAAAGAGCTTACAGGTCCTCCTCTTCTAATCAACTTGAAATTGCCTCTATACAGAATAAGACCTTGCTCTCGAGGAAACGAAAGGCATCCTCTGAAGAATCCAGCAAATGCAAAGAGGCAAGTTCTTCCTATGCTCGTGTCCTTGTAGCCAAAAAGGTCAACATGGAAATCCAAGAAGAGTTAGAGCTGATTGCGACTCTTGAAAAGGACACTTTGCCCTTTGACACTATGGATAGCTTATGATACAAGAATGCTAATTACATTACTTTTTTATGTAATCACTTGCTCTTCCCTATCGACAAGGACCATGTAGAAGAATTCTTACTAGACCATGGTCCTCTGCACTTCTTGAAGTTTTCTACTACTCAGATTATTCATTCAGCCACCACTCTTTTAGCCTTAGTGCCCACCTTTGTTTGAAGTGAAAGAGAGTTAGACAAGATTAATCCTATGATCGTGGCTAATCTACAGAGCAATCTTGAGGCCAAGACAATGGAAGTAGTTGATCAGGATCATAGCATCTTCAATCTGACTAATAGTGTCATAGAGCTCATAAAAGAGGAGGATGCCCTATTGTCAAAGGCTGAGCACATGGATATCCTACAATAATAGAATGAGAAAGTGGTGAAGGAGCTAGAGGCCGAATAGCAAGCATAAAAGGATAGCAAGTAGCCTTCAAGGACAGACTACAAAAGTTGTGAAGCATGCTAAAGACTTGGTATTTCCCATGATCTGCTTTAGGTTTAAGGGGGTCATTCATAAATTTAACATTTTAACCCCAATGTAATGCTTGACCTGACCAAGATCGATCAAGATAAAACCCTAGATGAAATTCTACATGACTCCTCTCAAGGTTAATTTTGCCTGAGTGTCATCAATAGCTTTTGTTTTGTTTATTCATGTCGCTAGTTTTGTTGTAATGACTTTATGCTTCTTTATCATTATAATATTTTTTTCTTTTTTTTAAATACTATGAATTAAGCCTATTGGTAGACTTAATGAATTTATTTTGTTCTTATATCCTTATACCTTTAATTTTTTTTCCAACGCGTTATTTCCCTTTGCCTTTTATCAAGGTGAGCTTCTAATGGGCCCCTGTACTCTAATAAATGATCATACTTTTACTAGCTTTCATGGTTATCATTTGCTTTCAAATTTCTTCTGCCTGCCTAACTTCACTTGAATTCCAAAGGTTGACTGTTTCAGAGTGCCCTTTTCTCGAGGAAATGATTACATGAGGATTTGAGTTTCCCTAAGCTTGTTTATATTCCTGATATCTTACACTTTCCAGGAGCTTTAAATTTTTAGGGCTACCATCCCAGTCTTTCATTTTGGCTCTTTTTGGCCATTGGATTTGTCTTGATCCTCATATGTAAGCTGAACTGGCCTTGTTAATGGCAACTACATCACTCTGATGCTAGGGATTTTAGCTATTTCAACTTATCCTCCTTCTATTCAATATTCTTCCTTGGCTCTTAGTGACATTTTCCATTAGTAAACCACTTTATATCATTCTAGTTTTATTTTTGGTCCTTTAATCTTAAAAATGTGCCAATAACAAAAGTTCCTTTTTCTATTGGTTGTATTTTTTGGCTTTGTCTTCAGATTGCTGACTGGTTCCATGGATTTTAAACGATCAATGGAGGTCTATACTCAAGATTAGCTAAAGTATGAATTTGTGATCTCTCTGATTTCCCAACCTAAGCCAGGACTGAAGGTGTATAATGTCTCTTAAATAATTGTTTTGTTATTCATTATTGCTTTGGCATTAACTAACTTAGCTAATGCATCTGCCCTCTCAATTTTCTCCTCTAGGATCCTCATGAGTTCAATCTTGAATTCTTTCAATAAGCTCTTAACTACATTTGTATATTTTGCTAGCATTGGTTTTTTCACACCATAATCTCCCCTGACCTAGGCAATTACTAATTGAGAATCATTCAAGACTTTCAAAGATCGTGCCTCCACTTATTTTGCCAATTTTAACCTTGCAATTAGTGCCTGATACTCTATCTAGTTGTTTATTGCCTTAAAATCAAACTCTAGTGAATAATCCATGGCTAAGTTAGTGAGTCCTTTTAAGATCATCCCTACTCTATTATTTTTGTCATTCAAACGAACCATCTATGTACAATGTCCATGCTGAACCTTCCAATCTAGGTTCTCCCATGCTTGCTAATTCTACCACAAAATCTACCAATATCTAAGCTTTGACTACCTTTCTTGTTTCATAGATGAGCCTATACTTAGACAACTTGACTACTCAAGACACTAATCACACTACCACATTGGGTTTCTGTGGAACCTATCAAATTAGAGCATTTGTTCGAATGACAATTTGATGGCTCTAAAAATAAGGTTTTAATTTTATAGATGCCATCAGTAAGGCGAAGGCTAATTTTTCTATCTTCTGATACCTAACTTCAGTACTATATTGCATATAGCTTGTGAAGTATACCAACTTCTACTCCTCCTTGTTTTCCCAGATAGGCATTGAACTTACTGCTTCTGTTATTACAACTAAGTAAATATAAAATGTTTCCCCCAACCCCGATTAAGTAAGTATGGGTCATGTCGTCAAATACTTTTTTAACTCTTAGAAAGCTTTTTCACATTCATTAGTCCATTCGAAAATTTTTAACATTTTTAAGCAACTTAAAGAAAGGAACATGTTTATTGGCTAACCTGAATGTAAAACACACAAGGGTGGCTACCTTTCTATTGAGCATTTTGCATGTCTTTCAATGTTGTTGGGCTTCATATGTTGACTATAGCTTGGCCCTTAGACGAGTTAGCCTCAATACCCTGTTCAGTGATCATGAAACCCAAGAACTTTCTAGCTTTTACCCTGAATACATATTTTTTTGGATTCAACCTCATTTGATACTTCTTTAGTATCACAAAAGTCTCTTCAAGATCCTACCAATGTTACTCTATGCTTCTTGACTTAATGATTATATCATCTACATAGACTTCCATGTTTCTTCCAATCTGTTTTGTAAAAAATTTATTCATCATTATCTAGTAAGTTACTTTTCAAATTGAATGGCATAACCTTATAACAAAACTCTGATTTGTGATAAATGTTGTTTTGCTTTCATCCCCATGGTGCATCTTCAACTGATTTTACCCTGAAAATGCATCACTAAAGCTGAGTAATTTGAAACCCATAACATTTTGCCAAACCTTGATCAATATTTGAGAGTGGGTATGAGACCTTATTATAAGTTTTGTCAAAATCTATGAAGTCTATGCACATTCACCATCCTCCTATAGCTTTTTTTACTAATAATATGTTTGCCAACCACATAGTATGTGGGACTTCTCTAATGAACTTTTCCTTCAATAATTTATCCACATTTTCTTTTATTACTTTTTCCCATTTTGGCCTATGGTTTCTCTTCTTCTATTAAACAGGCTTCACGTTCGGGCTGACCGAAAGCTTATGGTAGGCTACCTCTAGATCAATTCCCAGCATGTCCGTTGGTGTTCAGGGAACACCTCAATATAACTTTGTAGGAGTTTTATTAGTCATTCTCAATCTGTCTATCTCAAATCTGCCCCAATTTTAACCGTCATTTCATCACTGCCTCTAAAAAGCCTTATTTCTTTTATGTCAAAATCGGGCTTTGGGCGGTGAGGGTTATCCTGCCGAACATCCAACAATGTAGAATCCATCATTTGACAATCACTTCCCTTCTCAAGTGATAACTTTATTCCGTTGGTACTTTCATTAGGCTTTATCAGGCTTGCCATATAATATTTCTGAGTGACTTGTTGATTATCCCATACTTCCTTAATGCCCCCTTCTGTCGAAAACTTCATTAGTAAATGAGGGGTGGAGACAATAGTCACAGCTTAGGTCAACCATGGCCACCCCAAGATAGCATTATAAGTGCTATTTAGGGTGGCCACCACAAAAAATGTAATATTTAGATTTTTCAATAATGGCCAGGCTCCCAATGTCAACCTTTGAGTCACTATCCCCTCTACTTGCACTTGCCCACATGTGAAACCAATCGGAACACTTGTGTAAGGTTTATACATACCCTTGGGAATATTCAAAGCATTAGCAGCATGTAAATATAAAATATCAGTAGAACCTCCATGATCAACCAATATCTGCTTGACAATGAAGTTGTGCAGTAGAGCTAAAATCACAAATAGTTCATCTTAATCCCTATCAATATCCCCAAAGTCCTATTCTGTGAAACAAATCGACTTATAATGCTATTTTCTTCTTTTTCCTTCTACTGCCATGACTGTCCTCAAGTGCTTCTTTCTAGCATTATTGGAAACTCTCCCCCGCAACAAAACTACTTGTGTTTTTGTTGAATGTCCCTAGGATAGGGGAATCTTTTGCTACTTGCTTGCCTTCCAAGCATCTAGGCTGTGAGGAACATTCTTTTTCACTATCTTCCTTCTTCCCCTCTCTGGCATGAAACTTTTTGTATTTTGAAAGATGCCCTCACCGTATAAGAGTTTAAATTTCATCCTTTAAAGTAACATACTTATCTGTAAGACATCTATAGTCCCGATGGAATTTGTAAAACTTAGACTTATCCGCCAGGGCGTACTTTCTTCACTTCAACTAAGGGAACTTCATCAGTTTAGCTACATGAACATCTTGCACTATACTATTGATCAATGCATTTAGTAACTTGTACCTATTAAATGCCCCCAAAGAGGCCCTCTATCCTGATCTACAGGTCTTTCTTGGAAAGGCATATTATCTATCTACATTTGCTTAATCTTTCGTTAACCTAATTTAACTTTTTCAACATTGATATATTTTTCCAAACACGGCCAACATGGCTGAAAGGGAGGCAGCAAAGTGTTTGGCCAATGAAAGGGAGAAATGCCTTGATCGAAGCCTTACGCTGATATGATATACTACTACTTATTCATTGAGATCTTGGATTTGCAATGCCAATGCATTCAAGTGAGCCAAATACTCCTTAAGGGTCTCTTGCAGCCTCTGCTAAAAGTTAACCAAAGCACCTAAAGTCTTTTAAGGCACTCGACTAGTGGTGAAGTGTGTAGACAACGCTTTGGCTAGCTTCTAAAAACTACCAATTGACTATCCAGGTAGATTGGTAAATAGTTACATACTAGCCTTTTTGAGGGTAATGGAGAAGGCTCTACACATGATAACATTTAGGGCTTTTGTTAATAGCATTGATGCACAATATGCTTCTAAGTGCTCCTGCAGGTCTATTGTACTATCATATAGGTCTATATGGATTCGTGGTTTACAATAGTTAGGCAGTGGAGTAGCCATTACAGTCGTTAAGAATTGGTGGTTTTCTTCTTGGCAAGAGGACAACTGCTTAGAGGTTTGGGTGAGGTCCATGGTAGGGTTCAATAGATTATATGGTTCATGGGTACAAGTGATATGATGGCAAATATTGGCCATGTATAGTGGATCAAAACCAGGGTTTAGACTTAGGAAGTTAGTGGGAACAAGATGTGTGGGTTAGAAGGTAAGTGTGTAGTGGTGACTACTAACAATGAAGCTGTAAGAACTACAGAATGTAGTCATAAAGGAGGTGGGGGAGGTAGTTGAAGATGGTGTTTTGAAATATTAAGTTAAACTAGTTAAGGTAAAGGTGAGGTGGTCGGATTAACTTCCCTGAGAACAAGGCTTAGAGGATCGGAGGGTGGTGGAGGCAGAGTGGACTGTCATTAGGTGCAATGAAGAGCACTGAGCTCTTCTTTTTGCTAGCGAAGGTACTTTACTAAAGTGTTACATTCCAATTTTATAGTAATTCAGTGAGCCTCCTCTGCCATCCGATCTTGATAATGATCATCCTTCACTCGCTCACAAGGGTGACGCCCATCATATGATGGAAAGTGATGAGAATTCATGAAATGGCTGGGAAAGCCATAGATGGTGCCAAATGAAACTCCCTCAAATGTTGTGTTGATGATGATGAAGAGAATGATTGAAGGGTAACTTGAAAGATAGGAAAGTCAACCGCACAAGATAGAAGTGATCCGCTAAGCACGCTCCTATGCCTAAGTCAGTATTTAAGCAAAGTTTTCTTAAGTATGTAAAAGATGATCTAAGAAGAGGTATATCTATGAGTATATATATGTGTCAAACATGCCAATTAGTATGTTTTTGGGTGAATGAGCTATTACCATATGTCTATAACGCATTGGTGACTTTAGTGAGAATATTGCTAAATGGTTGCTAGTGTCATGTTCATGCAAGCTTAATCATGCTTTTTGGCATACTTTGGTTGAACAGTTAGTTCATGAAATTCTCAGTAGATAAGCCTATATCCTAAGCCGTTCAACCAAGGGAAGCAATCGATCAGCAAGAGGTAGTCCGTATCAAATGTTGTTTCTTCACTTAATCCTAGCCAATTAACCCCTGGTTGAATGATTAGAGATCGCTGATTATTTTAAACTATGATATAATAATTTATTTTAGAATATGACCCAAGGATTAAATATCAAGGATATTTTGTCTAGACAATAAGAATATAAGTAAAAAAATTTATATCCATGTATAAGGCTTTCTTTTCAATCATTTGGTTTCGATTTTATTCAATTGAAAATTTTCTTGCTTGATATTTGTTGTTTTTACTATTATTATAATTTTGATCTTAGAGACATAAGTATGAATCAATCTTAATTTTGAGAAAATCAATTTTTACCTAAATATTTTTCTAACAAAACATTCAAAAATTATGAGAAAGTGTTTTGGTGAAGAAGAGACTTTTATAAAATGCATTCCAAATCCATATCTTCTCAAACAATTCTTCTTCCATGTTTAAAGGTGTGAAAATTTCACATCATTAGTATAAAATTTACAATAAATAATTTTTTATGAAAAAAAGTGGAAAAATGTGAAAATAGGAAAATTTTACTCTCATGATGAAATTCTTGAATTCTTGTAAAATGAGTAATGCTTGTTTGCTTACTTACTTTATTCTCCCTTTACTAAAGAGATGTAAGTTTAAGCTCTTAAAAAATTGGGTATTTTTACCATCAAATTATTTATTTTATTATGAAATTTGTGTTTTTATTTTGCTTGAATTCTTGTAAAATAAATAATGCCTACTTGCTATGAAAAGTTTAAGCCCTTGAAATAAATGATTTAACAACAAAAATACTTAATCTTTTATCAACTTTAATTTTCTATAGAATTATAGGCTGTTTCAATTACTTTTTATTTTTAGGATAATTTTATAAAAAGTTTAAACTTTTAAAATTTTTAGATGTTTAAAAATAGGATAAACTTTTTCTTTTTTTTTTATAATTCGGAAATTGATTGATTCAATTAGCTTTTTAACTATTTTTAAGGTACAAATCAATTCTTAATTCGGATCATTCTGAAGATCTCTATATTAAAATAATCATCAATATCTGTGAAATAATACCTAACTAAAAAGTAAAAAGAAAAAAGATTTGAATAAATTTCAAGAATGGTAGACGCCACCTCTTTAACAAAAACAAGACAAATCTTTCAATAGAAAGTACAAAGCTTCAATTTTTAGCAAAATATATAGATTCACATCTTCTACTTCGCTTTGAAGATAAGAATAAAATTGTCTCAATATATGCCTCCATTTTTTGTCTTCAAGCTTCTGTGGGCTTCAGCTTAACTTCTTAGTAATTTACATGGCATTTTGAAGTTTGAACGATAATCAGAAGCTGGAAATTCCAAATTATGGGATTTAATTTGTTATTTTGTCTATACCCTTTAGTATTATAGTTTGTTGGGTAATAAATTAACTCTAGAAGCTAAATTTGTACTCAAGTTCCTTCAACCCCAAGAATCTTATTTTCTTTTATTATATAAAAAGAAGTTTGTTATGGGTGTTTTCTAACATAGTGTAAAAGGGGCTAGCAAAAGTCCAGCAACAAAGTCCAATCCACGAAAACTCAGCTCGCATAAGCTTGAGGTCGCTCAGCCGAGGCCGTAGGTTGCTATAGAATGAGCTCGAACAGCTAGGCCACGTGGAGATGAGCTCGAGTCGTTAAGCTAAGAGGTCAGACCATTAAGATGCAAAGCACAAACCCTGGGACAGAACAAGGTCCAAACACACCAGAGGCAAAACTAACTTGAGTAGCTGATAGTTCACTCAGAGCGAGCTCACATTTCCAAGGGCATGCACAATCTCCCTTAGCCCAAAATAGCAGCGACCCTGAACAAAGCTCACAACACACAACACCTCACCCAGCTAACAGCTTACCACACGTAAGACCAGAAACCAACACCCTTAGATAATTCCCAATGCCAATCTCCAAAATGCAGCCTATCGGGCCCCACCCATAGAAAGTAACCTGTAGAAGCCATTTTACAGTAATCTAAGGAGTCTTATACATTTAATGCTTGATGTAACATATTTGTAACATGTAAAATTATGCTTGTAACCTCCTCTCCTCTATAAATAAGAGGAAGTGGCTCTTTGTAAAAGGGGAGCTAGAAAATACTATGTTGTAACTCTACTAATTTTTCTCTAGAAGTAATAATACTAACTGTGGATGTAGGGACTGGTACCTCCCAGTTTTCATCGAACCACATTAAAAACTTCTCAGTTTCCCTTTCGTTCTTCCTTCTCCTTCAACTTGTGTGACTAGAAAATAGTTTGAGTCTTAAAAGAACTTTTGGTTGGCTAGATTTGGGCCCGAACCAAAATCCACTATCAATATTTTTGATGCCATCTATGGGGACTCATCTATTTTCTAGCTTATCTTCTATGTTTTAGATTGATTCTCTATTTAACTACAATGGCTAGAGAAAGAACCACTAGAAGCTCTAGCACTCCAACTTTCCAGGTAACAAACACCTTTGCTGCAGGAAATGCATTTGGTTTGCTCGCTAAGACTCACCACTAGCCTATTACTACTCCTAGAGCTGATGAAGTACAAATAACTTACCAACTCCAGCAAACATTTAAGCATACAGTGAGAGAGTTGTCTGAGATGATGAAAATGTTGGTCTGAGTGCAAGCTTAAAAGATCACTATGCAACTCCAACACCTGCGTGAAGAAATTCGAGAGGAAAGATTATCCAGATAGATATATTGGCACTCTGACTCAGCTCGCTCCTCCAATTAGCGAATGAAGTCGGGAGCTCACCAGTGACACAAGAACCATGACAGTTAATGATGTGGAAGCTCACATCGAGCTAAGAGCTCACGCAAGACTAACCAAGGACACACAGCTAGTTGTTCCTATGAGTAAGAGAAAATGAACTAGTAACCTCCTAACCTGCAGTTTAGGGCACAAGGCCCAATGATGGAAGAGCTCCTTTAGAGGATAAAATAGCTCAAAGAGTGACCTCGAGCTCAAGGTGATCAAGCTCGCCATGAGGAGAGCTCGCCTTTCTCTAAAGAGATCGAAGCACTACCCCTTCCTGACAAACTCAAGGTCCCCGTGATTCCATTATACGATGGGGACAGCAATCCTTGCGAACACTTGGACACATTCAATGTCCAGATCGATCTCTAAACATTCGACCCTCTGGTCAAGTGCCTTGTCTTCCAAGCTACACTAAGAAGCATACCTCGAGTATGGTTCAAAAGTCTCCCGACTCATAGCATCAATAACTAGAAGGAGTGTTAAAGGAAATTCACCAACCAATATCGAGCATTGAAGAAGCAGCTCATGCCTCCCTACCACCTTGCCTTGATCTTCTAGCATATGCATGAGTCACTAAAAGATTACATAACTAGGTTTAGGCACAAGGCCAATTTTGTAGAGAACCCTTCAGAAGAAAATATATTGACAGCAATCTCCACGGGACTCCACAAAGATAGAAAGATGAATAAGAGCCTATACAAGTCCCCGGTAAGAGATTTAGCTTAATTCCATGATTATGCTGCCAAACAGATCAGGTGAGAAGAAACCTTTGGCACGAGGAAGTCAAAATAGAAGGATGAAGCAAGTAGCTCTTTTCAAAATAAGAGGAGCATCGAGAATGGGAATGACCATTCTAATAACTAGAAGAGAGCCAAGCATGAGTGACCTCAACACCAAAGTCACCATGAAAGCTACAGTATCTTATCTAACACTCAGGATAGGATCTTCATGAGGAGCAAGATAGGGAAGATTTTGGGAGACCCAAACCCTTAAAGGGCTCTGGCAAGAATAGGGGCCTGAACAGGCTTTGCACTTATCACAATGAGGTCAGACATACCACCTTAGAATGTTGGGCACTTAGAGATTCCATAGAAGACCTCATTAAAAGAGATCGCCTACGAGATTATGTGGTGCGCCCTATAGGCTAGCAACAGTCCTAGCACCCCCAGCGAGGTCCCAATCTAGGATAGACATCGACAATGAGGATCATTCACTAAGGCTGAAATCCCACCAGTTGAGCTTGTTGAGTCATGAAGACGCAAAGTAAATGTGACCTACCCAACAATAAGATTCCTATTCCCTGCATAACACAATTGCTACGAAACCACGCAACAAGCTTGCCTTTCCACTGAGCAATAGAGTTATCTTGAGACTAAGCAACGAGTTTGAACAGGCTTAAGGTTGCTCAGCCAAGGCCTCAATTTGCTATAGAACAAGCTCGGACACTAAGCCACAAGGAGACGAACTCAAGTCACTAAGCCAAGAGGTTAGATTGCCAGGACGCGAAGCGCGAGCCCTAAGATAGAATAAGGTTTGATCATGCCAGAGGCAAAACTAACTTGTATAGCCAATAGTTCACCCAAAGCGAGCTCACATCACAAAGCATGGACATGATCTCCCTTGGCCCAGAACAACAACAATCCTAAATAAAGTTCACTGCACATAGCACCTCGCCCAGCTAACAACTCACCACACTCAAGACCGAA
Organism: Saraca asoca; assembly: GCA_026873985.1. Taxonomy (NCBI): domain Eukaryota; kingdom Viridiplantae; phylum Streptophyta; class Magnoliopsida; order Fabales; family Fabaceae; genus Saraca; species Saraca asoca. The sequence continues at coordinate 5,201 of JANHAO010002073.1, read as the reverse complement.
AACCAACACCCTCAGATAATTCTTAGCGCCAATCTGCAAAATATAGCCTATCAAGCCCTACTCGCAAAAAGTAACCTGCAAAAGCTATTTTGTAGTAGTCGAAGGAGTCTTGTACATTTAATGCTTGATGTAATATATTTACAACATGTAAAATTACACTTGTAACCTCCTCTCCTCTATAAATAAGAGGAAGGAGCTCTCTGCAAAGGAGGAGACAGAAAATACTATACTGTAACTTTACTAAATTTTCTTTAGAAGTAATAACACTGACCGTGGACATAAGGACCAATACCGTCCGATTTTCACCGAACCACATTAAAAACTTCTTAGTTTGGGCCAGAAAATAATTTGAGTCTCAAAAGAACTTTTGGTTGACTGGATTTGGGCCCGAACCAAAATCCACCATCAACAAGGTCATTTTCTTGCATATGTTTTAAAATAATTTTAAAATTAGAAAAAAAATTATGAAATTGAGTTTTCAAATAAGGAATGAATTATAACTTTGAAATATATAGTTAAATGTGCAATAAAATTTTAATTTTTATAGACTACAGAAGCCTGCTTCTTAAGATCGAGCTACAAGCAATTTTATCATAAATCTTCAAGATGGAAGACTGATGTTTAATCTTTGAACTTTCTGTGAGAGTAAATGTACTATTCGAAATATGCACATACTGTGTAGATTCCATTTAATAAGTAAAAAATAATAATTTAATATTAGAGCTTTTTTTTTTTCAATTTAGTAGTTACCTCTATGCCTTAAAGATTTAGAAAGCTACAAGTCTTGGGATTGATTTTTTATCAAAATTTATTAAACATTTGTTTCCTTTCGCCTCCGAAGTCAACTAACCTGTTTATCAATAAATATCAAGTTGACAGGTAATCCTTCAATTTATCATAAATATCAGAAAATGTACAATATATGGATAAGTTTGCACTTCACTTTAACAGAGAAATTCATTCATACTTCTTCAATGTGACTTGACTTTTGGTGTTTGATTGTATTGATCACTTCATCACAAATAGATGCAACTTTCAGACCTGAAACTTGATTTTTAGCTCATTTATTAATGACTTAAGTGATTTTTATTGAAAATATTGAGAGTATATTTTCATTTTTAAAATAATTAATATTCAGAATCATGTAAATTAATTTTCTTCTGTCTAAGTTTTATATATTTTATTTTTTATTTAAAAAAGATGCATGTGATAAAATTATGACAATAGAATATGAATCTAATTGAAATATAAAATTTGTCTCATACATTGTAAGACAATGGTAAGAAAACATATATTTTACATCAAATATAATTAGAGATATCATTACCATATAAAACATTTCATTTAATAACATGGATAGAAATAAATAAGTTTAAGTTAAATAAGATCTTTTTGAATATGCATCTTAAAAATAACTCAATTTAGGAATGGATTATTAAAGATTTTTTTACTATTAAATCAATATTCAAAATCATCCCAATTTGGATCCTTTTCCCTGTCAACATAAGAGCAACATATTTTTAAATTTTTATGTGATCCATTGAGAATTCTTCCCAAAATCTATTAAATAACTTTATGAATTTTATTATTTCATTAATCCGGATTAAATATTAGACTAATAAATCCTCCTTCTTCTTCTTTTTTTTTGGGTTATTCTCCATCAATTCAATTTAAAATATATAATTAAATGTACAATAAGATTTTAAAATGCACTAATCAAAATGTGCACATGCTGTGTGGATCTCTTTTAATAAGTAAAAAAAATCAATAATTTAATATTAGAGCTTTTAACTAAATGGTTACCTTGGTGCCTTATAGATATGGAAAGCTATAAGTCTTGCATTTGATTTTTACCAAAATTTATTAAATATTTGTTTCCTTTCCCCTTCCAAGTCAACTAACCTATTTATCAATAAATATCCAATTGAAATGTAATCCTTCAATTTATTATAAATATTAGAAACTGTCCAATATATGGATGAGTTTGCACTTCACTTTAACAAAGACACTCGTTAATACTTCTTCCATGTGACTTGGCTTTCGATGTTTGATTGAATTGATCACTTCTTCACAAATAGATGCATCATTTAGACTTCTAATTTGATTTTCAGCTCATTTCTTAATGACCCAAGTGATTTTTATTGAAAATATTGAAAGCAATTTTTCATTTTTAAAGTAATTAATATTCAAAACCATGTAAATTAATTTTCTTCTGTCCAAGTTTTACATATTTTATTTTTGTAATTAAAAAAAGACACTTGTGATAGAATTGTAACCATAGAATATGAATCTAATTGAAATGTATACATTTGTCTCATACATTATAAGAGAATGGTGAGAAAAGATATATTTTACATAAAATATAATTGGAGATACCATTATCATATAAAACATTTTATTTAATAACATGAATACAAATAAATAAGTTTTAAGTTAAATAAGATCTTTCTATATATATGTCTTAAGAGTAACCTAATTTGAAAACATATTTTACTATTAAATTGATATTGAAGCTCGTTCCAATTCGAGCATTTTCTCTATCAAAACTAAAATGAAATATTTTTAAATTTTCATGTAGTCTGTTGGGAATTCTTTCTAGAACATATTGAATAATTTTATGAATTTTGTTATTTGATTAATTTGATAAATATTATACTAATGAATCTCCTTTTTTTTTTTTTTGTGATTCTTCATCGATTCAAGTGATACGTAAATTAGATTTTGAAAGAGAATCATGAGGAGTTAATCCTAATATGAGAGGATTGGGTTAGACTAATCCATGTAAGTTGGTATGGAAGAATTATTGTACCATGGAAAATTCTTCTTTATATAAGTTTTTAAAGAGCTAATTATGTACATTAAATAGTTCATGAATTTTGTGCTGCTCAAATTTATTTTGGATGTTGAGACTTGTCCTCAATACTCAAATTGATTAGTTTTTTAAATACTCAAGTTGATTAAGAGGAATAGTGATTAATTTTCAAACAACCCAATCAACTTGGGCTTGAAACCAAGTCCATTCCAATCCTAAGCTTCACTCAGAGCCTTATTGCCATTCAATAAAGATATCAAATTTGTACTTTGTGATATTTTTTTGGGCTGCATACACAAGGTTGAGACCGAATTTGTTGTGCACCATGAGGTGTGTTTAAAGCTGAGTTTTCATATTTCTAGTTTTGTTAATGATAGTCATCGTGAAATTAAAGAGTCATAGTTTTTAGGGTAGAAGTTGCCATTCATGGAATTCTTATAAGATATTCTCTCTCTTTCTTTAATTATCATTTTGAAATGTTACTTTAGAAATTTAATGAAATCTTAACTATTTTTTTAATTATATTCTTCTTAGTTAGAGAAAATATTGAAGAGATAATAAAAATATAAATATAAATGAAGAGAAAAAAAGATAACTTTTAAAAATTACATATAATCTTTAATATAATTAAGACTATTTAATAATTTTTTAATTTTTTATAACAACCTTAAATAATAGATATTAAAAATGAGAGAGTATTTAGAAAGCCACCTGACTAATAATCCAAATACTACAAAAAAAAAAGGAATTTGGCAATCGAAAATAGCGATCGAATTTTTTCGATCGCTAATTGTGACTGATTTGCGACTACTTTGCGACTGATTGGCTAAGAAAAAAATTTGAAAAATTTTTGTGGTATAGCGACCGAATATTTCGGTGGCTAAAATTTTAGCCACTATTCGGTCGTTGTGTAGTAGCAAATAGTGGAAATTTTAAATTTTTTTGAGAAAATCTTTTGCGACCGAATATTTCGATGGTCGTATTAAGTTTAGCCACCGAATATTTTGATCGCAATTTTGGAAGGACGAAAATGAAAACTTTTTCAAGGACTAAATGGAACAGTTAGTTGTTTTGATGGGTGGTTTTTGAATTAATTAAAAAATTTTAGGGCCAATTTTGAAAATTGTTGTCGAGCCAGGCCCCCCCTTTTTGTTGTCTTCTCCAAACCTAACCTCATCTCCTGCTCTCTCACCCTTTGAATTAATCCGTCGGATCTGTTCTCTCTTTCCCATCTCTCCTCTCCTGCTCATCCGATTTGATTCCATTGAGCCCCCTCTCTCACTCACCTCTTGTGCTCGTACAAGCTCCGATCAAGAAGCATTCTGGGTAAGGCTCCGAACAGGGCTTCCTGCTGAGTTGATCTGAGAGGGTACATTTCCGATTCCGATGAGCTACTCATTAGGTTTGTCTTTTTTGTTAATGATTTTGTTGTTTGTCTTTTTTTTTTTGCTTGTTTTATAAGGTTATTAATTGGTTAGTGTTTTCTAGTATAATAAGATGAATGTATAGGAGGGGTGTTTAGTGTTGTGCTCTGAGGTGATTTGGGGGCTTTGTTTTGAGGCAATTTGGGGCTCTATTTTGTGTTATTTTGGCAGACAAAATACATTATCCATTACATTAATATTAACCTCTGCAACTGGGCAGTATCAAGTAAACAACTTCTAAACATCCTCAAATATAGTCTCAAGGTGACTGTTTAGACCTATATATAGAAGTCACTGAAAATTGCACCTTGCTTAAACCCCTTATTATAGCCAAAACTCTTTTTTCCTATATCCTCCAACCTACACTCTGTGTCCATGAAGATGCTAATAGAGCATCCCAATCTGAGAACAGTGTAACGTGGAACCTCTTCTGCAAATTTTGATAGGTACTTGTGTTGCATAATTCTGGTTAAATCCTGAGTCCTGGATACAAGAACCAGGCTTAGATAGCTTATGAAGGTAGAACTTCACTTTTTCAATTAGCTATACTAGGTTAGGAATAATGCCTTCGAAGATAATTTCATTCTAGTGATTCCATAGAGTGATAAGAGCATAATAGAACAATTAGCATCCCAGTCTTACGGAAGCTTTGTTATATAATTTTGATTCAATTGATAGGGCCTTGGTTCATTTGAGTTGAATATGGTATTGAAAGGCATGGGTACTAAACTAGTACTTCTCTATTCATTATTTTCCTCAAAAGGGATTCATTACTAGAAAAGTAGAAATCAAGGGGTGGAAAATTTCTGTTTTGAGCCAAAGTAATATCCCTTTTTCTTTTAGATACTATTATGTACTAATGAGTAACTTTTGATAGTAATTTTCACTTTTGATATTTCTTTTGTATTAATGAGTGCAAAAATTCATTTAAATATTAGATGACCTTCTGATTGTCAAGGGTACAT
>JANHAO010002072.1:0-31053 GCA_026873985.1 Saraca asoca | reverse complement strand
TCACTCTATATTACACAATTGACTACGTGCACTTGCGTAATTTTGAGTGACAATTTCATTTTAAAACTCACACACTCAACACAAGCTCATGCTGAGGAGATCACTCTGCAACGCGAGCTAGAGATATAGTGCTCTGAGTGCTCTTCGAGTTGAATCTTTGTCATGCTTGGGCCATTTGCTAGTCAATCAAGGATGATCCGGACTTCTCATATAACATAATTAATTAAAAGGAAGTAAATAATAATTTAAAATAAATAAAATTCAGGGAAGTTACACGCACATTATTTATCATGTTCTAGAAAACTTCTATATAACACAGATTACAAAACAAAACTTCTCTGCATCATCTCTCAATGGGTTCTCTCCTTCTTAAAAAACTCTCTCTCTCTCTCTCTCTCTCTCTCTCTCTCTCTCTCTCTCTCTCTCTCTCTCTCTCTCCGAGTTATTATATGTTCTAAGGGGTGAAGCAGGTTGAATTTCTCTTCCCACCATTTAAAATTCTATACAATGAACCCTACTGGATCATTATCAGGTACACATTCATCTCCTAATGCATTCTTGAATACAGTTAGCATTAATTTACATCCAATTAGCATTTAAGTTTTAAGCCTATAATTTTGACATAAAGAGAAAACATCAATGTCAATATACTCTCACTAAAATAAAAAATTTGATAATATCCAAAAAAAATGATCTACTAGACAATAGTTTATGATCATTCTAAAATTTACAATCATGTGTGGTCACTTTAAATCCATCAATTCAATCAATGACATGCTTAAGTATAATAAAAAGTGATCTAAATAGATCTAAACAAAGACATCTCATATAGTACACAATGAACTTTATAAATAACTTTGTCTAAAATTTTATTTTAAGGTGTAGTTTGATGATTGGAAAAGAATTCATATGACCAAATTAAATCATTCTAAAATGAATAGGATAATTTTATTATATAATTTTTCATATTGATGCATTATAGCATAATATGATAATACAAATATGATGTCAAAACTTCCATAAAGAAAATATGTAAATTAAGCAACACTTATGAATACTTCATTATAATCAAACCTTCAGACAAGAGAAGGCATACAAATACTTAAGGTATCAATCACATCAAGATAAATTGATAAATTGAAGATGAAGTATTTTAGACTTCGGTTTCATTAATAAAAGCTTTATTTGCACAACTGTAATATTTAAAATATAATTATGCACTTTATATGATCATAACAAATGGTATACACAAAAGGATGTTAGCAATTGTACTTGCTACACAAGTAAAAATATAATAATAGGACAACAAATGTACCATTAATAAAAAAAAAGTATATATAAATCACATATTAAATGTGTATCTCAAGTCCATAAATGAAAATAACTGTTAAAGATGTCTACATTTTTCCACTAATCCAATGCATCAAAAGAATTCAACAGATTTATGTCAACAAGATATCCATTCAAACAATGAGTCTTAAATCATTTAATCTATGGATTATCCAACACTAAGCTTATAGAAGAAATATTTTACATTATAACGTAGGTGTGAAAAAAATTTCTAAAGGTACTTTAAGTCAAGCATATTTCAATACAAAAAATGCAAAATACATCTCAAAAGTTGAGAAATTATTTACTAATATCAATTAATATTATTCTACCATAATAAGTGGAAATAAATACTTTATCATCTTTATTATAAAATATTTTTACCAACTAGGGGTAAATATTATAGATATATCTCAAAAGCATTTTTCAAAATTTTTGACTTGTTAAATAAAATATAATCATTGTGTTCATATGACACAAAAGGGAATATAAAGTAATATCTCAAGAAAAATTCAAATTATTAATAAAAGGAAGTAACAATCTAAGCGTTGAGTAGAGACTAAAATTAACAAAATATTTAAACTAATTAATTTACTCCTTTATACCAAAATGAGCAATAATGAATCACAAGTTTAATATGATATGGCTGCAAACATAATGCCAAATACTAGAACTTGCATCTATAAACAATATATGAGACAAATATGATCTCAATGGTAGAATAAAAGATCCTCTCAAAGAAAATTTTTACATAATAAGAATGTAATATATACCTATTCAATTCAGTCACAAAATTATAATTATTTTAAATAAAATTTATTACATTCTTACCAGAGAGGCTAGTTACATTATCATATTCTCTTTTTTGGGTAGAACATATAACATGTAGTGGGTTCTCTCTTTTAAAATTTCAAAACAATGAAAAAGCAATAAACGAACTTAAATGGGTAACCAAGTTGCAAATAAACTCTTAAACAACATGAGTCATTCCTTAGAAAGGTCTTAATACATCATTTTGTACTCTTCATTGGGCAAAGCACACAATGCGCAATAGAAACCATTCATAAAGCCAACAAAAAGGAGCCAACTAAGGAAATACACAAGCATTGAAAAAATTTATACCCTTTGGATAGATAAATAGCCTAAGATGGTGCATCACCCACTCTAAAATGCTTCATTATCTTCCAATTAAAACATACAATGACCCCTTTTGGGCAAGCCAATATATGCAATAAACAAAAACTCTATCACAACATGATGAGAAAGTGTTACAAACTTTTATGAATGAGCCACTTTGGCAACATACATTTATATTAGCCTATAAAATAATCTTATCACAAGATATATATATATATATATATATATATTGCCCATGAAGTTTTGCATACTTAAACTAACATGTACACATGTGATCTAACCATCAAGAGACAATAGACATGTGTCTTATCAATTCCCAAAATCATAAATGTCTTTCATTTAAATATCCTCAAACAAATAATTATAAGCATACATAAATATTATAAATTGAATAGTTTAATGTATAATATATAAAGGAGCTTAAAAAAATATTTTTGTTTTTGGAGATTTATGCTACCGTTAAACTAGGATCAATAAGATAATATATTTTCAAAAATAATATAATTTTAAACATATCTTTGTTAACACATTTCTTACTAGAAACAAAAATCATACAAAATTTAAGAAAATCCAAAATAATATTATAGCAATTTAATGTAACAAAAGCAAAATTTAAATCCCCATTCCATCTTTTATAATTAGATCATACAGGATCTCAATAGTAGCTTGGTTTTTATTCATAGCAAAAGTTACTATTTAAGACAAAACACAATATTAGTTAGTGGACAATTTAAAATGTACAACAACAATTCCTAATGTACCAGTAATAATCAGAGAGTACTAGATGCATCATCATACTCTCCCTTTTGGATAGAGAATGTGACATGCTTGTAAGAACCTTTCTCACAAAACTAATATGAAAATACCCCACTTTTCAAAAAACCCTTCCCCTTTGGGTAGACTGACTTTTTAGATTGATGTATTCTCAATAGAGATACCTTATGTTTTATGCTAAATTACCTTATGTAATAAACCTTTTTTGCATAGACGATTACATAAGTAGTCCAAGTACAATCTTGTGACATTTAAATAAGAAAATCTTTCACTAATCTTTATAAGTGAACCACTTTAGTAGCCAAACACTTATATTTATTAATGAAAATTTTCTTAAACCTAGGAAATAAAATTAAATTAAATTGCCCAAAAATTTTGACTTGCCTATTTAACCATATGTTTGTAATTGACTACTTTTGTTGAGATACTAAACCTTGATGTATCTCATTTAGTCCTTAAACAGTGTTGCAATGAAAAGCCCTAAATATAAATTGAAACAAATTTAAGTATTACTTTAACTATATAAATTCTTTAAAACTAAAAGAATATAAATATCAAAACCAATTTAGAGACAATGCACTCAATCAGTAGGCTATAGGTACTTCACTTTATTTTTTGAGAAAATTTCATAATTTTATATTTTTGGAAACTATTTTTTAAAATTAATTAAAAAGAGATAAATATATATTACAATGAAAAAAAATTAAACAATACAAAAAATACTATGTGGAGATTTCGAAAACCAACCCCTAAAGGTGGTACATGGGCCTTACATGTCACATACACAAAGTGCTTTTGCACCTTCTTCTTCAAATTGCTCATGAGACTTAAGACCACCATTCAACCATTGGTGCTCCAAGCGAGCTTCTCTTAAAACTACTTTTGACCTTCTCTCAAAAATTTTGAAGTATAAAAAATTTTGAAATTTATGTCACTAGTTGTGTTAATTTTTTAAATTCCTCACTTACTAGTCTTTATTAACTTTAATTGCTCCAAATAGCTATCACCTAAATGCATCAAATTTTTAGTTTAATAGCCAAAACATATTGTTGCTCCTTCATAAATAACCAAGTATGCTTGCACAAATGACGTTTCATAATATTACAATAAATTTTATGTGATATGACAATTTCATGAAATATTTCATTCAATAGAATCATAAAACCTTAATGTACCTAAGCCCTCATCCAATTTTAGAGAACTATAAAAATTTAGGAATTATAATAAAATAATCATGTCACTACTAGTCATACATATATATTTTCTTTAAGAATCAAAATCAAATAAGATTAATTATTTTGGATTATAATTTCATACATGCAAACTCTAACACCACAAGTACAAATAAATCTAAAATCCAAGACCCCATGTGTGTATTATTAAATCACTTACCTAATAGAGCAACCATTATTGATTAGCAAAAGCAACAAAAATGGTAACAAGAGGTAGATCTTCCTCTTCATTCTTCTTTGATATTGGCGACTCTCAATAGATAGAAACCATGCTATGAGAAGTGAAGAGGGGACTTAACTATACACTTTGTTAAAACCCTAATAGCCTTCCTACAAAAGGTTTACTTGGTTTTAGGCTAACACAATTGCCAAACCACACTAACAACTTATTAAGATGTGCAAGGCCCATACTATATTTGATCACAATCTAAATTTGGACCTCATGCATGTTTTAATATAGGATTAAACTTTTAGTCAGTATGTTTTATTTATAAAATCAAAATTTCCAATTAATATTAGCTTACCTAATGGAAAATGCTAATAGAGCACTTTCCTAATGAGAGTTTCTTACATAGACAACGCTCGACATGTAATCCTTAAGCAAAACCAATCTTTACATGACAAGTGACATTAAATTAACAAAAAAAAATATTAAACTATGCAACAAGAAAATGAAAGCTTACATTGCTTTTGTAGTAAAGTAAAAAAATTGAAATAATTATTTTTAATAGAAAAAGGCAAGTAGCGGTCTCAAAAACTGACATAAAATGACTCAAACTTTTAGTAGAAAAAGCTAATGTAGTTGGCTTATGCATCACTGCTTAACTGGCCAAAACTAAAAGTTCAAATATTTAAGTTTGCTACCTATTACATAAAAAGGTAGTTTTCTACAAAAGGGTATTTTTGTCTCTTTCTCACTTTCTTGTGAACCTAATGCGCGCACACACACACACACACACACACACACACTTAATAGCCTCAAGAAGGTTGCTAGGTCATTACATTCTTTTTGTGTCTCTATTAACATGGTATTTGTTATAGGTGAAATCCGGAACCCCCTTAATAAGCTGGCAAATGGCCCAAGTGCTGCAAAACCTTAGCTCACCAAGATGCTCAGAACGCTAAGTTCCAGCTCATGCCACTAGCGAGCTCGCTTCAATGAGAACGAGCTTAACCTCGCTACCTCAGAAGATAATAACTCCCATGTGGTACCCAGCTAGAACCTTGCTAAGCAGGGAATAAGCATATGTCATATCCAGCAGACACATAGGGCCCATTTGTAGAAAGTAATCTACAGAAGCCAATTTACAGGATTTTAGTCAGTCCAAGTAATCTGCAGAAGCCAATTTACAGGATTTTAGTCAGTCCATTCTATCTTATACATTAAATGTTTGATGTAATAGATTTATGGCATGTATAATGACAATTGTAACCTTTTCTCCTTTATAAATAGAGAGAAGGAGATGAACATTAGAGAGAGAGAGACAACTATACTGAAACTCTGTAAAAATACTTTCGGATCAATACATTACCATGAACGTAGGGATTGATACAGCCTAATTTTGGCTGAATCACGTTAAGAGCCCTATGTTCCTTGTTGCTCTTCTTCTTCTTCTTGCCTTCTGCATTCATTTACTACATTTGCAACTAGATTACAATTTGAGTCCTGAAAAGAATCCTTCGTTGACTGGAGTATGGCCCAGAACTAACATCCACCGTTAACATTTTGGCACCATTTATGGGGATCTCATATGTTTTTTGGTTTGTTTTCTACTGTAATGGCTAAGGGAAGAGCCACCAAAGCTTCAAACACATTGCTTAATCCTCTAGAAGGTCATATGTCTACAACAGACTCCTCTACTGCTCCCATCATTGTTGTTACTGCTAGCTTGCCCCCAACTAGCTTTTTTCAACTCGCTACTATTGCCAATGTCACTGACAGAGTGTAGGCTTAGCTCTATCATTAGGAAAGGTTGGAAAATATGATGGGAGAACTAATTAGAGCAGTCATAATCCTAGCGCAAAATGTGTAAAGGTAAGTGGAAACCACAACACTTGTGAATGTTTGCTAACAGTAGCAAGTTTGATGTTCAGGCAATGCCAATCAGGAAAATTCTCTAACTCGCTACTCACAAGAGCAAACTCCAGGTTGTAGCTCTCGTGACCATGAGGACCAAAGAGTCTAGCAATCTTCCAGCCAACAATCTAGGGCATGAGACTCGTTGGTTAAAGAATTATTCCAAAAAATGATTCGACTGGAGGAACGCCTTCGAGCTTTGAATGACTAAGCTTGCTATGAAGAAAGGTCACCATTTTCCAAGGAAATCGAGGCTCAAACCCGTGATTCTATTGTATAATGGGCACTCTGATCCATACAACTATCTAGATGCATTTAATGTTTAGATGGACTTGCAAATGGTTGATCCTCTGGTCAAATGTTGAGTTTTCTCTACTACGTTAGGAGGTGTACCTCAAGCCTAGTTCAGAAGCCTCCCAGCTCACTTGATTTATAATTGGGAAGAGTGTCAGTAAAAGTTCATTAGTTAATACCAAGCACTGAAGAGAGAGCTCGTGTCCCCCTGCCATCTCGCCGTGATCTTTTAGTGCAAGCATGAGTTGCTAAAGGATTTCATCGTCAGGTTCAGGCTAGAAACCAATTTAGTAGAGAATCCATCTAAAGAAACCATGCTGGTAATGATCTCTATGGGACTCCACAAAGATGGAAAGCTATACAAAAGCCTATACAAGTCCCTAATGAAGGATCTTACTAAGTTTTATAAATGAGTTGCTAAGCAGGTCAAGTGGGAGAAAACATTTAAGTCAGGAAAGTTCGAGGCAAAGGATGAGAAGGATGTTTCCACTGAAAGAAAGTAAATAGGCAATGTGGATCAAGGTGACCACTTTGACGTACATACTACGAAGAAGTCCTATAGGTCCGAGGGCAAGTGACCTCAGCCTTCGGCTCACCATGGTCAATACAACGTCCTATTGCATTCCTAAGATAGGATTTTCATAATAGAAAGGGACAAAGAGGACTTCGGGATGCTTGCACCCTCTAGGATCCCTTATAGACAGAGGAACCAAGAAGAGTTTTATGCTTATCATAATGAAGCCAGCCACGAAACCTCAAATTGTCAGGCCCTTAGAGACGTAATTGAAGGCCTACTTAGAAAAGGCCACCTAAAGGAGTACGTGATACGACCTATAGGGCAATGATCTCAGCATCCCTAGCAAGATGTCGACCAAAAGCTGGGGGGCTCAGTCAGAATTATACATTGATAATGTATCTTAAATTCAAGAGTTAATGTAAATACTTTCCTCTATCCCTGTTGAAAGAAACGTTGTTTGCCGGATGGCTTAGCTCTTTTGCAACGCTTTGTTGCACGTCTCTAATTTGCTATTTGTTATCAAGTATCCATAGTCTCTGTAGCTCACATGCAGTTAACTCTTTTAAACAACATATATAAGCCATAATCTAATTATGATCTTCAATCCAGTTGAGGCTTGAAGATGCTCAAAATAAACTCATCATCCAGTTGAGTTACGGGCTCGCTGAGGTGTGGAGATGCTCAAAATAAACTCATCATCCAGTTGAGATGCGGGCTCACTGAGGCATGGAGACGCTCAAAGTCAACTCACTTCTCATGTAACTAAGTTACTACAACTCACAAAGTACAGCTTTTAGGCAGCTAAGTGTCCATAGCTTCTATGTGATTATATGTTCGTAGCTCTCATGCGATTTTTTGTTAGACACAATTCTTATGTGATTTACTCATACAGTATTTATTTGTTAGATCTTTCACTCATGCTTATTGCTTATAAGGGAGTTTGGCTGATTGGCTATTTGGGTATTTCATCGCAAACCACAAGAGTTTGCATTATTATCTGTGGAGAATAGAAAGTTAAGAGCAGCATGTAAAAACCTCAAAGAAAGGTTTTATTCATTAAAAGGGCCTCAACGAGGTACATTTATATTAGAAAGAGTCAAAATACAAGTCAGAGAAAGCTACAGCTAGTTCCTTTTGGAAGAAAGATTGTTGCACAAGTGGAAAGCTCCCACCAATCGGAGGGCTACCCACTGAAAGGTGAACCCTTGCCAACTAGAACTCATGAGCTCATTTAAGCCCCTAACTTTCTTCTTCTAGCTCCCTTTCCTCAATAGCAAGCTCTTCCTCAACTTGACTCCTAAAATTGAGAGGTCCAAAGAGGCCTGCCGGAATGGCTCGAAAGGAGAAACCTCATAACCATGAGAACATAATCCAAGATTCATATGAGATCTTTCCATATTACTGGAGAAGTTGTGTCTTCGAAGCTTCTTATACGGCAGTCCATAGATGCTCACTTAGAAGATAGAATGTCAAGAAATCAAAAGGCTTATCTAAAATTTCCATCCGGATGCTTTCTAAAGGAAGAAGAAGACTCCCCATGCTTTAAATAGGCTTAGTCCAATCTTACCAAAGAGTCTGAAGGAAACTCCTAACCACTTTCATTTATTGCCTCAAAAAAGAATGAGGCTGACTTGCCAATAATCGTGAGGCACGTACCACGGGAGGTATGGCTTGGAATAGATGAAACGACAAATTCAATGATGACTTTGACTAAATTGAATTCTAGAAGTGGACGACCTCCAACAAATTTCAACTCCCAGCCCGTGAAGTGGGCTAAAAGCTGAAGGGCTTATGTTAAACCCCCTTAATGGGCTGGCAAATGGCCCAAGTTTTACAAAACCTTAGCTCGCCAAGACGCTCAGAATGCTAAGTTTCAACTTACGCCACTAGCAACCTCCTTTACGTGAGCTTGCTCTAACGAGAATGAGCTCGGCCTTGCTACCTCAAAAGATAACAGCTTCCCCAGGCCGAAGGCTCTAATTTACAAGATGTGGCACCCAGCTAGAACCTTGCTAAGCGAGGGACAAGCATATGTCATACCTAACAAACACATAGGGCCCATTTGCAGAAGGCAATCTGCAGAAGTTGATTTACAGGATTTTAGTCAGTCTATTCTGTCTTATACATTAAATGTTTGATGTAATAGATTTATGATATGTAAAATGACAATTGTAACCTCCTCTCCTCTATATATAGAAAGAAAAAGATGGACATTAGAGAGAGAGAGAGACAACTATACTGAAACTCTATAAAAATACTTCTGAATTAATACATTACCATGGATATGGGGATCGATACTGCCTGATTTTGGCTGAACCACGTTAAAAGCTCTGGGCTCCTTATTGCTCTTCCTCTTCTTCTTGCCTTCTACAGTTATTTACTATATTTGCAACTAAATTACAGTTTGAGTCCTGAAAAGAATCCTTCGTTGACTGGAGTTTGGCTCAGAACTAAAATCTACCATCAACAGCATTAGAGCCACTTTAAAACACAAAGAGAATCATCAAATTTAATATTCTTTTGATCGTTCTTTGACATAAAAGATTGAAGTTTTTTTGTACAAAAAGTTTGCAACTTAAATTAATAGAATTATAAATTTTTATTATTAGTATTAGTTTTAGATAGGAATAATATTAAAAAAGTATAAATTTAGATTAGAACACAAATTAATTAATGCAAGTAAATAAATTAAGAGATGCTAAAAAAATTAAATCAAGGCATGTCAATTTTTAACATGGAAAACACCAATTATAAGGATAAAAACCAAAAAGGGACCTAATTTAGAAAAATTTTTGCTAGTTGCAAATAAAATGGATAGAAATATTTTACTAACTAACTTTTTAACGTATGAACATATTAATAAATATCTAATCACTACACATTAATTACTTTTTAACATATTTTATTAACTAGATGGTGATCTATCTTCCTTCAAGTTGTTTTGTTGTCTATCTTCCACATTATACCAAACTTCTTTTTTTAAAAGCAAATGACCATTTTTAAGTTCTCATGGCTTATTGGCAGGCTTTTGTCTTCCAAATTGCACTAAAAGAAATCGCACTTTTAATGCTACTAAGGACATTGAAGGGGGTTAATATATCACAAGTCAAAAGAGGAAGTACGGGATATAATGTCCTTTGTACTTTCCACCATTTTAAAATAAAAATTTGGCATATTAACTAAAATTAGTGTAAATGAGTAAGATCTAAGCTCATTGTTGATCAAAGAAGTATCATCTATTACACTTAAGAAATCATCATATTCTTCATGATATGAGAATGTAGGTATTCTTGAAAAAGATGATGAACTTATGTATAAACAACTAGAAAGCAGCTTTCCCTTTCGGTCTTTTCCACTTCCCAATTTCCTAGTTGTTAGTTTGTTAGATTGTTGTGTTAGATATCAATCTCAGGCTCTTCTTGGGTTGAGTTTTTTTCAAGCCAATTCTTTACCAGGTCAGACAACTATTTTCTTTTTTTGTACCAATGCTAGGCAAAATTAAACTAGTGTTAGACCAACCTATTAGACCTAACCCATTTTGACACCTCTATATAAGCTGATGATGTGTTTATTGCTAAGAAAATTCCATACCTTTGGAAAAACTCAATGCAACTTTGTGTTCAATTTAATTTCACAACAAAAAGGTTAACTACCTTAGAGAACAATCTTAGATTTATGTTTCTTCACATGAATTTTGGCTCATGTGACTAAATCTTTTGTATTACTCCAAATATTACAATTTTGATTATTCCACAATCTTAATTTTTTATAATTTATTTCAAAACTACATTTTTTTGTAGTTCTTCATTATTTTCTTAATCAAAACATAATCATAATTGTGATTGCAAGTGTAGTTTAAAACCATAACTAACAAGTTGGAAAGCAATTGGAGATTTAAAAAAAAATTTGTGACCACCCTTTTCCAAATGTAATCGGCCTTTATTCAAGAGATGTTGTAATTGAATTTTGTTAAATTTACATTCTTAGATCTACATCCTAAGCACTTCCCACTCACAATATTTAAGCACATTTGTTTAGATCACTTTCTTTATCATCAAGATTCATAATCTCCTTTTTGGCTTCTGTTAAAGATCTTGTGATGCACTTTCTCTCTGCTCAATTGCTTATAAAGTTAACTTTTTCTTCCATAACCACCAATTGTTATGAGTTTGTTAGAATAAATCTAAAATCCAAGAGATCATGAGTGAGAATTTAGAACAACATATAATGTAAAATTAAATCACCTACCTAATTGAGCAACCAAAATCAATTAGCAAAAGCAACAGAAATGATAGCAGGAGCTAGGTCTTCCTCTTAGCTCTTCTTTGATATTAGTGACTCAATGAATAGAAACTATATTGTGAGAAGTGAAAAAGGGACCCAACTATATGTTGTATTAAAACCCTAGTAGCCTCCCCATAAAAGGTTTATTGGGTTTTAGGCCTACACAACTGTCAAACCACGCGAACAACTTATTAAGATGTGTAAAGCCCATACTATATTTGACCACAATATGACTTTGGGCCTCATGCATGTCTCACAATAGGACTAAATTTTCAATCAATTTGTTTATTTGTTAAATCAAAATTCCCAATTAATATTAGTTCACTTAATGGGAAATGTTAATATACTCCCACTTGATCAATATTGATTGGGATTTATATTAGTTTTTAAGGAAATATAGTTTGAAAACAAGACTTTCAACTTATTGACTAAATTTCATGTGACCACAATTGTAAATAATGTTTAACCTTTAGAGACAAAATCTTGGTAATCCCATCTAGTATAACCAACTAACACTAAATCATAGTAGCCTTTATGCCCCTTATTAACATAAGATCAATCCATGATTACAAGTGTTAGTGACTTTATCAATATTGGATCTTAGTATGGTTATGTTGCAAGAAACAACATCAAATGTGATCATAACATGTTATTATTCATTGTCAGTCCTCTTTAGTGATTTCTCTAATCCTAATGACAAATCTATATAATCATATATATATATATATATATATATATATCTCATCCATATTCTTGAGATCACTTGATGATGTCATTTTGTGAGACATACCTTATTGACATCAAAGTCATACTTAAGACATATATCGATATTAAGATTTCATAATACATAAGTAAAAGAAATCGATTAACTTTTAGAAGAAGCTAACATATCTTGATAAATTCCACTATTATATTAATATAGAGATAAAAAAATTGCCAAGACTAATATTAAGCATCCAACAGAGAAAATTTCTATCCTAATATGTGTTGATAGATAGACAACAAGTAGACACTAAGCTTTCAATATGGTAAGTCTTAATATTTCAACATGACATTGATAATGAGACAATTCAAATATGCGAAGACTGAAACAAGTCTCCAACATGGCAAGTATATCTCAATCAAATATCTTGAAAATTTAACCATGTTGATTTAAACCAGTGATTAACCACTTCTATTTTTCTTGAAAAATGTTTTGGAATTAAAATGGTAGGGTTATGTAACCACCGCTATCATTTTTAAAAAAATTTCAATTTAAATTGGTGGGGGTTATGTAATAACCACCATTATGTTTTAAAAATTTTTCAATTTAAATTGGTAGGGGTTATGTAACTACTGCTAAATATTTTTGTATTTCTTTAAAAAAATTTAGGCATTCTATTTATTGTATTAATTAATGACACTATTAGTCCTGTAAAATAAAATGCAAACCAATGGATTAAAAGTATAATCAATCAAAAATTAGGAAAAATAGTTAAAAGAATAAAAATCATAAACATTATCTTTTATATTCTATTCCGAATATCAACAAAAGACAATCAAAACTAAAAAGATTAGGTGTGATTAGCAGCATTACTTCCTCTTAAAAATCTTCTTGCATTCATGGGTGAAAATTGATCCTCAACATTAACTTCAACATCAACATCAACATCATCCAAATAATACAGTTATTCATGAAACATCAATATCCACTAAATATATAACCCTCAAACCAACAAGCTACCAATCAAAATAGAAAACAAAAGTAAGTATAAAATAAGTAAACCAGAAATGCAAGTTGCAATCTTTTTTGAAAAGTCAATATAAGTTGTATTGATGGTAAAATTTGGTTTAGTGAACCCAAATCTTAATTAACCCAAACAGTTCTCTAACACCCAAAATTACAAGCTGATAACATGAGTTTTAACAGAAAAGAGAGTGAGGAAGAGGAAGAACAATTATCACAAAAGCTTTTTATCATGGTTTGGCTAAAACCAGTATGGCCCCTATATCCATAGTGGTTTGTATTTTCTATAATGTGATGATTTCTTTATTTAGTTGAATAGAGTTATAATATCAGTACTCTCTCACTATGCAAGTGCTTTCTCACTATTTCAATAGAATGTCTGCCTGTAATTTCTTCTTTCTTCCTTATAGTTATCCCCTTTCTATTTATAGAAGTAAGGCAGTTTACAAGTGTAATTTGATAAATAGCAAGGCTATCATTTCTACCGCTGTGGGCAATTAATGCTTGGTGTTAGGTAATAAATGTTGAAAAATCATTGTCGGACTATTAGGGGCTAATGTGTTGGTTTTGGGGGCTAACCTATTGGTTAGGAATATGTGCCATCAACTACTAATTAGGCTTCCTCACTTACACTTAGGTCGCTATCTTAGCGACTTGAGGCTGTGTTGAGCAACCTACTTCAGCCAATGAACTGTGACTCATTTCTAGCAAGCTGAGGTCATTGTATTGGCCTCGCCCTGCATCCTGGGCTCATGGCTAGTGAGCTAGTGTCTTCACTGAGCAACCTCAATTTCTTGGATGGTCTGGGCCTTTTCTAGTTGGACTTATCTCTTGTTGGGCTTTTGCTAGCCCAATTTGCATTGTTCAGAAAATACCCACAACAAGCTGCAATCTTTCTTATGTCCTATCATCATTTCACTGTTCCAAGACAATGGTTTGACATCATAAATATGCAAGCTACATTTTTGTGAATGAGAAAAGAAATCAAGACATATATCAAGTGTAAGTAGAAAGGGGTAATAAATCCTCACATGTGAATTCATGATGATGACCAAGGCTCATTATGACTAATTCCCTTATTTTAATGCCATATTATGCTTAATGCCTTAAGCAATATCTAAAGTACTGTCATGCATTCATGAAACTGCAAACTTATGATAAATGCAAAACTAAAATCTAGTGGTGTGAAGTAAGAAACATGGTTCATGATGGTTAGATGAGATCAGAAATTAAAGTAATTTTCCTATTGAAACAAAGGTTGAAATATGGAAATTAATATAGAATAAGGAAAATGAAAAATGACAAACAAAAACCAAATTGCTATAAGCCATCTTAATACTAAACCACAGCAAATTAAATTGGATTGTGTCTATTTCTGAAACATTTTGAACCCTAATTAGGTACTTGACTTTTTCGTAATTATCTGTAGTCTTCCATTTAATTATCTAGACAACAATTTCCTTTGGAAAATGAAAATTTATGTCACAAGTTGTTCATAAAGAAAAAAAAAAGAAAAATCTATAGAAAATATTTAGATGCTTCGTTTACTTTCTGGGCTTTTGAAAAGGAGATTCTTGCTTTGTTTCAATACAAGGAAATCCGCTAGTTCTATTGTTGGTGTTCATAGGACATGTACAATCATTAATGGAAATAGCTTTTTTTTGTAAATAGGACATAAACCATTTCTTGTAAATATCTTTTTTTTTCATTGTAAACAATATTTAGCTAGAAACTTATAAATAAAAGGCATAAAACTTATAAGATATCATATGATCAAATTGTACCTATTGATTAACAGGTGGTTGAGTGGAAAATTTGGGTGGAATGCGCCTTCCCATTACCTTGATGTGGTTCATAATCGAACACATTTTGCCCCATGTTTCAACCAACTCCTTCTCTATACAAAAAAGCTTATCCTCTGTATGATAAAGCTTATCCTTATTTTAGTCTAGCTTTGATTTAAGCATTTCAAATTTTTCTTGATTCATAGGATGGGTGCCAGATGAATCCTGGGAGTCGATGCCACCAAGTCTTTGAGAACTGCTCCTAAACACACTTGTGAGACAAACACTCATGCCTAGTCCTCGAATATGGCCTAGGTGCTTCTATCTAAACACCCATCCAAAAGCATCGTGTAGAGATATTATTGAAAGTTATGTATAGTCCACTTAGCTCAAGGTTTCTTGCAATTTTTCCTAAGTAAACAACAACACATATTATGATGTCAACTAATTAATGTTTTGAAAGTAATAAAAGTTTTGATCAAATCCTTACCTTTATGGTCCTTGCTTCATCATTCACATAAGCCATCACTCTTCCTATGTGTTACGAGCGTTATCCGGATCAGAGGCCTGAGAAGGGCGATACCTAAGGAAATATAGTCAAATGAGGAGGGGATCAAAACAGAAATACAGGTAACAAGGGCTTAGGACTCGCTATATCAAGGAACCCGATCCCGAAGGGCTATGATCATGACGACCAAAGACCGACAGGCAAACGAATGAGAGCAAAGGTAACGACCCCGGAATCATGACCCACGACTTTCCCTCTAGCCCATTGACTAGTCATTAATCATACAAAAGTCTAGTCAGCAGCCTAAAGAGCGCCAGAAGAGTTAACAACCCAAGCCTCCAGCAATACACATCAGCTCCCCGAAAATCTGACAATGATTTGCCCAGCATTAATTGTCCGACGGCAAGTATTTAATGCTAAGAACGGCAAAGATGATCATTTTGCCAATAAAGAAGATTACCCTTGTAACCCTCTCCCTTAATATAAATAAAAGGGAGGGGCCATAGAAAAGGGCAGAGAAAAAACCCCACTAGAAAAGAAGAACCTCTTGTATCCAACATCTTGAGGGAAATACACTGTGAGGAACAAAAGAGTGATCTACTGATTGTAACTTGGTCTAGCAAGACCTTTGAGAAAACAAATACCAAAAGGCTGACGTGGACATAGGGGCCAGCTTTCGCCAAACCACGATAATTCTTGTGTGTTATTACATCCTCCCCCTTTAAGCTCTTACTGCTTATCTTCATCCTTTCTAAAAATGTGCAGTCAGGGGTGTTGTACCAAGGAAACCAGTTGACCAAATCTTGATGTCAACATTTTGGCACTAGAAGGAGGGCCCTCCGCTGCATATTCCCTACAGCATTCTTTCATTCATAACTCTCAAAAGATACCGGATAGATACGATGGCAAGAAAGAAAACCATCGGGAACACCGAGCCCCCCGCCAGTCAGCCAGGAGGCCAAAGGCAACAGTGAGACATGAATACCCTGACGGTAGGCCCTGAAACCAGTGACATCCAAGCTTGGCAACAGCGCCAAGAGGATCTTGACAAGCACCCGGAGGCTCTGGAGAACACCTTAAAGGAACTAGTTGACACAGTCCAGACATTGTCTCAGGTGCATACCCAAGATACACCTAGACGGAGAAAAATGGTTAATACTGAAGATGAGCGCCATCACTCAAAAACTCGACACGATTAATATACCAGGATAGAATGTCAGCAAACTCGTTCACTTCATTCCTCAGGTTCGCGATCGAGATCTAAAGCCCGTCGACTCTAGGAGAATAATGAAAGCGAAAGAAACGACGAAGGGTCGTATCAAAATGAAAGCTCGAAAGAAACCAACTGCAACGAGGAGTCAAATCACCACTCAACTGATTGTGAACATGGCCCGAGGCATGAAACCTCGAATCGGTGTCATCACCAAAAGCAGGAATGGGTAAACCAAAGGGCTTCTGGCCATCGACTAAACCCTCGGGACATGAAGGTCGAAGAACTGCTTTGGAGAATGGAGAAACTGGAAAAGAATTTCGCTTTCAAAGAAAAGCGTGACCCTCACGAAGGGAGAACCCCCATTTCTCGCCAGATTGAGATGGAGCTGCTCCCCCACAGGTTCAAATTTTTGAACATCCCCCTGTACGATGGGAATAGTGACCCTCATAGTCACTTAAACGCTTTCAATGTCCAGATGGATTTGCAAACTTCCAACCCGCTAGTGAAGTGTCGAGTCTTTCTAGCAACCCTCGTTGAGATACCGTTAACCTGGTTTAAGAGCCTCCCGGTCCGTAGCATAAAAAGCTGGGAAGAATGCCAAACTTAATTCCTCGACTAATACAGGGCATTGAAAAGGTAACTCGACCCTTCGTGCCACTTGGCCACGGTTTTCCAATGAAGAGATGAATCGCTTAAGGATTACATCGCAAGGTTCCGACTGGAGGTCAGAAGCGTCGATAACCCGTCGGACAAAAGTATCCTTAGGATGATCTCCGTCGGACTTCGAAAGGATGGGAAGCTATACGAAGACATATACAAGTCCCCCATCAAAAACCTGGATGAATTCAACGAGCGGGCCGCCAAGGAGGTCCATTGGGAAGAAACTTTTGGCCCTAAGAAGTCGAAAAAGAGGGATGACCAGGAAGTCCCTAAGAAGAAAAATGAGAACGAAGGTAACAAAAGAAGTCGAGAAGACGGCCAAAGGGGGGAAGGCATAAAGAAAGTACGAGCCAAGCCTTAC
Organism: Saraca asoca; assembly: GCA_026873985.1. Taxonomy (NCBI): domain Eukaryota; kingdom Viridiplantae; phylum Streptophyta; class Magnoliopsida; order Fabales; family Fabaceae; genus Saraca; species Saraca asoca. The sequence continues at coordinate 13,157 of JANHAO010002072.1, read as the reverse complement.
CAGCCTCCGCGACGCTATGAGACTTACACTGCTTTATCAGACGCCCCTGATAGAATTTATGCTACAGAGAGAAGCAATGAGGACTTTGGGCAACCTAAGCCCATTAGGACCCCCATGGACAGAAGAAACTGAGACAGGTTCTGCACCTATCATAGTGAGGTTGGACACAATACATTAGACTGCTGGGCACTAAAAGATGCCATTGAGGACCTAATCAAGAGGGGTCGTCTGAGAGAATACGTGATAGGAATCCCGGGGCAGAGATCCATGCATCACTGGTAACACACGTCACGACGCCATCAGACACCTGAGAACGAAGAGGCACTTTCTGTCAGGATGATATTCACTATCCATGGCGGGCCCCACCCCAGCGGCACAACTAATCAGTCGCATAGTCGTTATGTTTGAGACGCTGGTCGTGTTTTCCTTGCCAGTCATGAACAAAATGACAGACCTGCCAAGAAGGCTAAAGCAGTCGCGGGTGACATTACATTTACAAAAGAAGACACAACCGGGGTGCGATACCCACACAATGATGCCATCATCATACGAGCAAGGATAGCTAACGTGGAAGTAAGAAGAATCATGTTAGATATCGAAAGTTCCGTAAACGTGATGTACAAGGCATGTTTCGATCAGATGGGCATGGAGATAAGATAAACTGACCCATCATCGGCCCCCCTTTATGGGTTCACCGGCGATGGGGTACTCCCAATAGGACAAATTAAACTCCCACTCACAATAGGAGACTCAGACCACCAAACCACTATCATAACAGATTTCTTGATCATTGATTGCCTTTCAGCATATAATGTCATGTTAGGACGACCCGCCATGAACGAGCTTGACATGATAATATTAACTAAGATGCTCATCGTGAAGTTTCCTACCCCGGGTGGGATGGCGTGCATCCGAGGAGAACAGCAAGTAGCTCGCTGCTGTTACGAAGAAGCGGTCAAGCTCGGGGTGCAAAGGAGAAAAGTGGATATGGTCTATGATGGGTACTCCCATCCGATGAGTGAAAAAGGGGTCGCCTACGACCTTGACCCCCAGGAAATGGACAAGGAACAAACCGCAGGAACAACTGAAGACTTGGAGGAAATAAGGATAAGTAAGGAGGATGAGGAGAGATGCCTGAAAGTAGGAAAACAATTGCCACCCGATGTAAAAGTACAATTAGTAGATTTCCTCAGGGCAAATGCAGATGTTTTCGCTTGGAATCATGAGGATATGGAAGGCATCGATCCGAAGATAATATCCCACTCGCTGAACATCGACCCCCTGGCCAAGCCAGTTTGTCAAAAAAGGAGGTCAATGACCACGGAGCGATATACGACACTCCAAGAAGAAGTGGACAAACTCCTAGCCAGCAAATTCATCAGGGAGGCACGATATCCTACCTGGGTGGCTAATCCGATCCTCGTTAAGAAAAAGAACGGGAAGTGGAGGATGTGTATCAATTTTATCGATCTAAATCGAGCCTGTCCAAAAGACAGCTTCCCTCTGCCAAGGATGGACCAGCTTGTCAATGCAACCGTGGGGCATGACCTCTTAAGCTTCATGGGTGCTTACTCAGGATACAACCAGATCCCAATGGACGTGCGGGACGAAGAACACATCTCATTTGTCACCGATCGAGGGTTGTATTGCTATAAAGTGATGCCTTTCAGACTCAAAAATGCGGGGGCAACATATCAGCGACTAGTAAACAAGATGTTCCAAGGGCAAATCGGTAAGACAATGGAGGTGTATGTGGACAACATGCTTGTGAAATCCAAGCGGCTCATCGATCACATCCAAGATCTGGATGAAATGTTTCGGATCCTGAGAAAGTATCAGATGAAGCTAAACCCCCTCAAATGCGCCTTTGGCGTAGCCTCGAGAAAATTCCTTGGCTTCATGGTCAACAATCGAGGGATTGAAGCCAACCCAGAGAAGATTAGAGCTCTTCTCGACATGCGTCCTCCCACTGGTCCCAAAGATGTCCAAAGCCTAAATAGACGAGTTGCCGCCTTAAGCCGATTCATTTCGAAAGCCTCCGACAAATGCCTCTCTTTCTTCAGCATCCTTAAAAAAGCAAGGAAGTTCAAATGGACCGAGGAGTGCGAGGACACATTTAGAAAACTTAAAGATTATCTCAGCCAGGTGCCCCTCCTTTCAAAACCAAAAGAAGGGGAAAAACTGACCATTTACCTTGGGGTGTCACAACACGCCCTAAGCGCGGCACTAACACGAGAAGAAGGGGATGTTCAGTTCCCCATATACTACATGAGTAAGAGGTTGTTGGATGCAGAGACAAGATACTCCCCTATAGAGAGGCTCACGTATTGCCTTGTCGTGGCCTCAAGGAAATTGCGACCATATTTTCAGCCTCATAGCATCATAGTCCCTACGTAATATCCTTTGAGGCAAATTCTGTAGAAAACTAACGCCTCCGGGCGACTACTTAAATAGGCAATAGAGCTCGCTCAGTTCGATATCGAATACAAGCCTAGAACGGCCATCAAAGGACAGGTGCTAGCAGATTTTATTGCCAAATTCATAGGGCCCGAGAAGGAAAAAGTAGAAGTCTACGAGGTCCCTTGTTGGGAACTATTCATGGATGGGTCATCTAACAACAAAAGATCCAGCGCCGGGATACTTCTTGTTAGTCCGGAAGGGCATAGAATCTTTAGTATCTTAAAATTTGATTTCCAGGCCACAAATAATGAAGCTGAATATGAGGCTCTACTGGTGGGATTATGCTTGGCCAAGGTAGTGCAAGCAGAAAGACTAAGAATATATAGTGACTCGCAGCTCATCATCGGTCAAACAAAGGGCGAATATCAAACCCACGAACCCAGGATGGAAAAGTATCTTCGAAAGGCTCGAGAATTATTGGGGTCCTTCTGGCAGACCGAAATCACCCAGATTCCTCGTGCCCAGAATGCTCATGCCGACGCTTTAGCTCAATTATCCACGATAAGCGAACCAGATCCCATAGAATCAATCCTGATAGAGCACCTTCTGTCCCCTAGCATCGAGCAGCAAGAAGAAATTAAAATGATCACGGACGGACCTAACTCTTGGATGAGCCCCGTCATTAACTTTTTGAAGAGTAGAATCTTGCCAAAGGACAAAGTCGAAGCACGACGCTTACAGGCACGTGCAATAAGGTATTGTATTTGCGATGACATCTTTAACAAGAAAGGATTTTCAACTCCCCTCCTAAGGTGCGTAAACAAAGAAGATGGCGATGCTATCTTAAAAGAAATTCATGCAAGACACTATGGAAACCACACTGGAGGATTGTCATTGGCCCAAAAAACCCTACGACAAGGGCTCTACTAGCCAACTATGAAGCAGGATGTGATGAATCTCGTTAAAAGATGCGATAAGTGCCAGAGGTTCATAAAAGTACCCCAAGTCCCCCTAGCCTATTTAAAACAGATGGTAAGTCCGTGGCCGTTCGCCATTTGGGGGATCGACTTGATTGAGCCACTCCCGAAAGCATGGGGAAACTGCAAATATGCCATCGTGGCAGAAGACTATTTTAAAAAGTGGGCTGAAGCAAAAGAAATGGCTGAAATCTCATCTTCCAAGGTCCTAAGTTTTGTTTGGAGTAACATTATTTGCAGATATGGGGTCCCCCAACAGATCGTCACTGATAATGGGACCAGTTCCCTAGTGAACAATTTATTGGATTTTGTGACAACTTTGGAATCGTTAAAAGTTTCACATCGGTAGACCACCCTCAGAGTAATGGGTAAGTAGAAGCCGTTAATAAGATTATTAAGAAGATTTTGAAAACCAGGCTGGAAGCAAGAAAAGGAGCATAGGCTGACGAGCTACAAACAGTGTTATGAGCATACCGAACGACTCCTTGTGGATCAACAGGGGAAAATCCCTTCTCGTTGGTCTACGACTACGAGGCGATGATCCCCACGGAGTTCGAAGTCATGACACAATGAAGACTTACCTTCGAACAAGGGGACAACGGCCAACTACTCGCTGCAAGCTTGGACCTCGTGGAAGAAGCAAGGGATAAAGCTAGCCTCAGGGTTGCCGTACGACAGCGGCGCATTGCAAGATATTATAACCAAAGAGTGCGATCTCGAAGGTTCAACCTGGGTGATCTCGTCCTATGCCTCATCTTTCCAGGAGTGCGCAAACCCAGCGAAGGGACCCTGGGACCAAATTGGGAAGGCCCATACTTGATAAAGAAAGTAGTAAGCAACGGCGCCTATCGCTTAGCTAATGAAAACGGAGAGGAACTACCTCACGCCTCGAACGCCAAGCATCTGCGTCGGTACTACCAATGAAGGTTTAAAAAAAAAAAAAAATTCTGACTGTATATAACGTTATGTGTTCCCGATTCAATGCAATTCCAACAAGAATAACAAAGTCTGAAGTATTGCAAAGAAACAGTAAAGTTCGTAAATCATGCAAATAAATTGACAAAGTTCCATAAAGTCATCGGTTACAAAAAAAAAAAGAAACCCTTAAGGAGCAGGGTTCTCAGGGACATCGGGGACAGGCTCGTTAGGAACGTCGAATAGAGGGGGAGCAATCTCTTCTAAAGGAATATTCTTCTCATCTCGTTCCCCAATCAGAGAATCTATTTCAAGGGCATCCACCTTAAAGGACTCAACGGCCTCCAAAGCCTGTGACCCAAAGAATGAAAAATACATGTCTGAGTGCTCTTCCCATAGAGTAAAGAAAAAGTCCTTGTAGGTTTGTTGCCTTGACTCTTTAGCGGCAATAGCCACTCGTGAAGACATCTCGGCTTTCGTGAGACGAAGCTCCTTTTTCACTTTATCCAGCTCCCTCTTGGCGGTTTCAGCCCCATGACGCGTGACGTCTGCTCGCTGAACCGTGTCCTCAGCGATTTCATTGGCCAATTGAAGTTGCTGGTTCACGACCTCCAACTCCATCTTCACTTTTCTCAAATCTATTGAGACATGCCCGGATGTCTCTTCAGTGATTTCACGATGCCGTGCCTCATCCGAAAGCTTGGTCTCCATCTCTTTAACCTTCTCCCGTAGCCCCTGATTTTCGATAAGAGAGGCCGCAAGGTCGTTTGCGAGAGAAGATTCCTTATCCTCTTGTTCTCGCGCCAATTCTTTAATTTTCAACAATGTCAGAACATCCTGCGAGTAAGAAGAAAGGAAGGACATGAGTCATTGACCACAAAATCACTGCCAATATTGAAAATGATGAAACTTACCACAAGGCCGTGGCGAGCAGCATATCCTGCGAGCCTCCCTATGATGCAGTCCTCGGCTTCCAATGCCCCAACCTTTTGCTTTGGCTCTAAGATTGTACTCATATTTTAGACTAAGGTCCGAGCATACCGTTCAGTCAAAGAACCGGCCTCCACAAGAAGAGGAATGAAGTCACCCTCGCTATCATGAGAAGGCACTCTTCTTTTTCTTTTATCAGCTTTTCTCCTTTTAGGAGGGGGATCAGACAGGACAAGGGTTTCAACCGCACCCCCTGCCTCAGAACGAGGTGACGATAACGTCTCGCGGGGAGCGACGGCAAGCGACAGTGGCAACATGGCAACTTCTGAATTTGTGCCGTCAAGGATAGGAACTTCATCCATAGGAGAAGGAAGAGGGTCCGCTGCAGGAGCTGGAAGGCACTGTCTCACGCCACGTGACGGGGCGATTTTCAAGATGAGGTCCATAATATCGTTGTAATGATCGAAGTTGGCAGGATGGACTTCAGACACTCGTCAAATCCTGATTTCCCCTGTAGCTTCGATATTCAGAGGAGGTACGAGACCGTATAGACAAAGCCGGGACTCGTTAAAGTCGTGCTCGAATCCACTCGCCAACCTGAGATTCTCCAAAATTCTGAGCTCTTCTGCCCCCAAGGTAGGGGTCTTGCCGGTCCCAACTGTAAAAAAAAATGTCAGTAGTATAAAACTAGAGGAAGATAAGTTGGATAATACGTCCTTCTACGCGACAACTATCAACCTACTTACCCGGAGAAAGAATGAAGTCAAAGTTCTTGAGATAACGTAACGAAGGACAGGATGCATAGAACCAACAAAATTTATAAGGTCCTACGTTAGATTTGCCTATCGTGGATCCTTTTGGAAGGATATCTTTATATGGCGTTCTCCTGGCCATAAGAAAGTACAACCCATCCGATGTATTCATGCATCTGAAGTCGTAGAGATAACACAGAGTCTCGGGGGATGGCAGTGGCAGATGATTTCCCAAATAAATTAAGGCAAGTGAAATTAGCGACGCGTATGAATTAGGAGTAAGCTGGAACGGGCACAGCTTTACTTTGTTCAAAAAATCAATAATAAAAGGAGGGACAGGGAACCTAAAACCAGCTGTAAGATGTGGCAAGCTCATGGCAATTAAGCCCTTGGGGGGATGCGTGGCATGATCGTCCGATGCGGGAACCATGGCGCTACACCATCTCGGCACTCGATGAGAATTAACCACGAGTTGGACGTCCCTTCGTCGCATTGTGGATGCATGCAAATTAAAAATTCGACAATCGTGGGGCTCCCTCACTGCGATACCCAAGCCCTCTGAAGGACCTTGATGGGCTACAAATGATAGAGCCTCGCCCTCTCCACTGGGCGCCGCCCCTTCAATGGATCGCATCCTCATCTCCTCCATAGTCACCTCCATCTCCTCGCCATCATCCCCTACTGAATGGTGGCGTTACGCATAACCTGCTTCCATCTACAAGGGAAGAAAGCCGATTAGGCCGCTACAAGCAAGCCACACCAAAACTAAAAAACTTAGAACTCCCATAGATCACAGGCCATGCGTAACCCAAGCCACCATAGGAACTACCCAGAACCATATTAGGAAAAAGGAAAGGAAAGAAAGATAATCCTAAGTTATACGATCAAAACTCAACGGGATGAACTAGAAAACTCCAAAAAATGACCGACAAATCAACTCCATTAACCCAAAATCCCAAAGAAGTGAACTAATAAAGTTAGACCCGCAAAACCCAAAGAAACAGAAAAGCGGAGAAATGGACAAAGGCTTACCATAGTCTCCTGGAGCGTGAAAAGTTCGGTTGAAATATGTTTGCAGCTTCAGGAACCATAACTGGTAGAGAAAACCAGAAGAATAGCCAGAGACTGAGCAGAATAAGCCGGGAATGACAGAAGAAAAGTTTTTCAAATAAGGAGGATCGAAGGGGATTCTTCTGATATAAAGAAGAAGTAACCCCACCGTCAGATCGAAAGGACTATTGGCTACCAACGATCCAACGGCTGGGGGTATACGAAAGCCAATAAATGATGGTACAGAAAATCACAGGAAAATCTGAAGGCCATAATTACCCGCCGTCATAGGGAAAGCAAAAGATCGCACGTGCAAAACAAACAGACGAATCGGGCAACTTAAACGATGACCTTGTGTTCAAGTAGTGCGTCAATCACACCAAATTCTTGCGTAGGCCGGGGGCTCGAAAGACAATCTCGTGTCTAAGTAGTATGCAGAAAGCATAGAATTCTTGCATGAGTCGCGTCCAAGAAATGTGCTTGCCCCGCACAAAATTCTTGCGCTACCTTGCGTTCAAGTAGTGCATCAATCGTACCAAATTCTTGCGTAGGCTGGGAGCTCGAAAGACAATCTCGCGTCCAAGTAGTACAGAGAAAGCATAGAATTCTTGTGTGAGCCGCGTCCAAGTAATGTGCTTGCCCCATACAAAATTCTTGCACGGAACGACCTTGCATTCAAGTAGTGCGTCAATCGCACCAAATTCTTGCACAGGCCAGGGGCTCGAAAGACAATCTTGCTTCCAAGTAGTACGTAGAAAGTGTAGAATTCTTGCGTGAGCCACGTCCAAGTAATGTGCTTGCCCCGCACAAAATTCTTGCGTGGAACGACCTCGTGTTCAAGTAGTGCGTCAATCGTACCAAATTCTTGTGCGGGCCGAGGGCTCGAAAGATAATATTGCATCCAAGTAGTACGCAGAAAGCATAGAATTCTTGCCTGAGTCACGTCCAAGTAATGTGCTTGCCCCGCACAAAATTCTTGCACAGAACGACCTTGCATTCAAGTAGTGCGTCAATCGCACCAAATTCTTAACAGATTGAGGGCTCGAAAGACAATCTCACATTCAAGTAGTACGCAAAAAGCATAGAATTCTTGCGTGAGTCACGTCCAAGTAATGTGCTTGCCCCGCACAAAATTCTTGCGCGGACGACCTTGCGTTCAAGTAGTGCGTCAATCACACCAAATTCTTGCACAGGCCGGGGGCTCGAAAGACAATCTCGCATCTAAGTAGTACGTAGAAAGCGTAGAATTCTTGCGTGAGCCACGTCTAAGTAATGTGCTTGCCCCGCACAAAATTCTTGCTTGGAATGACCTTGCGTTCAAGCAGTGCATCAATCGCACCAAATTCTTGCGCAGGCTGAGGGCTCGAAAGACAATCTCACGTCCAAGTAGTACGCAGAAAGCGTAGAATTCTTACGTGAGTCACGTCCAAGTAATGTGCTTGCCCCGTACAAAATTCTTGCGTGGAACGGCCTTGCGTTCAAGTAGTGCGTCAATCGCACCAAATTCTTGCGTGGACCAGGGGCTCGAAAGACAATCTCACGTCCAAGTAGTACACAAAAAGTGTAGAATTTTTGCGTGAGCTGCGTCTAAGTAATGTGCTTACCTCACACAAAATTCTTGCACGAAACGACCTTGCGTTCAAGTAGTGCGTTAATTGCACCAAATTCTTGCGCGGGCCGGGGGCTCGAAAGACAATCTTGCATCCAAGTAGTATGCAGAAAGTGTAGAATTCTTGCGTGAGCTGCGTCCAAGTAATGTGCTTGCCTCGCACAAAATTCTTGCACGGAACGACCTTGCATTCAAGTAGTGCGTCAATCGCACCAAATTCTTGTGTAAGCCAGGGGCTCGACAGAGAATCTCGTGTCCAAGTAGTACACAAAAAGCGTAGAATTCTTGTGTGAGCTACGTCCAAGTAATGTGCTTGCCCCGCACAAAATTCTTGCGCGGAACGACCTTGCGTTCAAGTAGTGTGTCAATCGCACCAAATTCTTGCGCAGGCCGGGGGCTCGAAAGATAATCTCAAGTCCAAGTAGTACACAGAAAGCATAGAATTCTTGCGTGAGCCACGTCCAAATAATGTGCTTGCCCCGCACAAAATTCTCGCACATAACGACCATGCATCCAAGTAGTGCGTCAATCGCGAAAACAAAATGTTTTCTTAAAAATGACATCAGAAGAACCAGCAGTACGACTCCTCCTTTATAAAATTCAAAAAGGGGAGCCAAGATATAACTCTCACCTTGCAGGCAAGCCAAGAGTTAGGGGGCTAATGTTACGAGCGTTATCTGGATCAGAGGCTCAAGAAGGGCAATCCCTAGGGAAATATAGTTGAACAAGGAGGGGATCAAAATAGAAATACATGTAACAAGGGCTCAGGACTCGCTATATCAAGGAACCCGATCCCGAAGGGCTATGATCATGACGACCAAAGATCGATAGGAAAATGAACGAGAGCAAAGGTAACGACCCCGGAATCACGACCCACGACTTTCCCTCTAGCCCATCGACTAGTCGTTGATTGTACAAAAGTCTAGTCAGCAGCCTAAAGAGCACCGAAAGAGTTCACAACCCAGGCCTCCAGCAATACACATCAGCTCCCCAGAAATTCGATAATGATTTGCCCAGCATTAATTGTCCGACGACAAGCATTTAATGCTAAGAACGGCAAAGATGATCATTTTGCCGATAAAGAAGATTACCCTTGTAACCCTCTCCCTTAATATAAATAAAAGGAAGGGGCCATAGAAAAGGGCAGAGAAAAAACCCCACTAGAAAAGAGGAACCTCTTGTATCTAGCATCTTGAGGGAAATACACTATGAGGAACAAAAGAGTGATCTACTGATTGTAACTTGGTCTAGCAAGACCTTTGAGAAAACAAATACCAAAAGGGTGACATGGACGTAGGGGTCGGCATCCGGCTTTCACCGAACCACGATAATTCTTGTGTGTTATTACATCCTCCCCCCTTTAAGCTCTTACTGCTTATCTTCATCCTTTCTAAAAACGTGCAGTCAGGGGTGTTGTACCAAGGAAACCAGTTGACCAAATCTTGATGTCAATACTATATATGATCCCACGGCTTTACTCGCCCAATTGGACCTTGTCTTTCCTTTTCATGTCATTTCAACAAAAAAAAATTGTTTAACTTAAGCAAATCTTAATTTTATTCAACTAATTAAGTTGGCTATACTACCATCTCATCTTTTTTTTTTCTATACAAATGTTTTGGACCTTGCAGTATGTGAAACGGTTTACTTGTTTCTGTTCCTTGCATTTTGTTTGCACATTTCTTGCATAAAAAAAAAAACTCAATTACTACTTTAGCCATTGGTATACACATAGTTAAATTCAATAAAAGTGATTAATTGCCTTGTGTTTTTATCTATCTCGGAGTAGGATCAAGCTTTTCTATTGCTCTTTGGTGACATCTTTTGGATAGTTTTGTTCAACATTTTGCTCTTTTGTTAAATTGGGATCATAATGCTTGTTGTATAAAGTTTCTTTATAATCTTTCTACCACTTTCCAATGACTTGATTAGTAAGTCACTTACCCATTTCATCATTTTCAAACTAAAAGTATAGCTATGACAAAAGAAAAAATCAATAGTCATATAATGAAACATGAATTATAAGTGACAAAAATAGTATTTTTACATACCATCACCAATCTATTGAATATATCATCTTTGATTGAGTCAGATATGTCCGAGTAAGCCTCATAATCTATGACATACTTAATCCAACATGGTTGAGTCTTCTACCTATACCTTCACTTTCATTGCTTGTGTTACTAACAGTTGCCAATTTCCTCAAGTGTTTTTTTATTAACAAGAGTTGAAGCATATTTTATAATAAAATAGAATAATTTCTTTTACTTTTAAATTCTTTTTAATATCCACGAAACAAACTTATCTTGCTTCCTGTACTCTTTCCCAAAGTCAAGTCAAGAATCAAATTGAAAAAAAATGTCCTTCACCAAGAAGTATTTAATAGTATTAAAAGTACTTTTACATAATTCATTCTCCTTATATAAAATTTTTAAAATAAATTAAATAAAAACATATTCTCTCTAATTTTTTTATTTATAGTGTAAGGAAAATCCATAAATGTATAAACATTTTCTAAAAAAAAGTTATATTTATTAATTTATATTCTTTTATCAAAAATTAATTAATCTGTAGTGATTAGATATTTATTAAGATAATAGGAAGAAAAGTAAAAAAAAGGATAATAAATGTAGGGTTGATTTTTTAAAATGATGGATAAAAAAATGAAAGAAATATAAATTTAATAACATTAAAATTCATTTTAGAGAACTTATTAATAAATACTTTTTATTTTAAATCCTTACTACATTGAAAAAAAAAAAAAAAAAAAAACCTGGTCTAATTTTGCTGGGTTGCTGCTTTTCTCCTTCCCAAGATAAAGTCAAGAATCAAATCATTGGAAAAAAAAATTAAAAAACAACAAAGCAAGGCATTCGTTTGTCAGTGTGGGTCCCACTGCTACTTCTCAACTAAGTAGCGAGTGCTGATTGGTTGGGTGAGGGCCTAAAGCAACCTCCGTGTGGGCCCTAAAGTTTTGGCTTTTTGCGCCCTCCGAATTTGGAGGTTTCCTACTACTTTCCACCTCACGTCAACTCAATTATTTCACCCCAGGAATCTATCTGTATGGACTGGTACAAACCACCACATAGAGGACCCGGATCCAGTGCAGTTGCTAGGTCAACTGCACTGGGTGCAGTTCAATCTGGGCCGTTGGAGTATGACAAATTCTTCTTTTTAAATGTTTAATTATCTAATTTAATCTTCTTTATAATTAGTAATAAAATATTATAAATATATAATTAAATATATCTACAAAATTATTAAATTATTTAATATAATAATAAAATAATTAATTATATAAAATTTATTTTATTATATTTAATAATATTATTGGATACAATGATTATATATAACTTATTATGATTTAAATGATATATAAAAAATTATTTTTTAATATTAAATTATTAAAAAAAAATACGATGAAGAAAGGAAGAGGAAGGGAAACATTTTTCTTTTTTTTTCTTTTTGTAATTTGATTAAAATAAAATATATTTAAAATTATTTTTAATTTAATCAAGATTATTGTATATAATTGATTATTAAAATATTTTAAAAGCGTAATCAAATGTTTCTAAAAAACATATAATCAATTATTGATCTATAATTTATTATTACAAATTCTAATGGCTATATCAAATAAAACACATAATCAATTATTAGACTAATAATTAATTGTTAAACATTATAATTATATATCAAACAAGCATGTAAACTATACAAAATCTTAGACTTAACACTCAACATTTACTTAATTAATTATTTCAGTTAATTAAATATTTTTTTATGAATTTTTTTAACAAATATTGCAATATCATTCGATTTTGATTTATTACATCATTTTTTAATATAATTTTATATTGTACAATTAATAAAAATTAAATTACATATAATTTTAATTAAATATATGAAAATAAATTAAAAATTATATTTTAGAAAATAACGTAATAAAATAATATATAATAATATTATAATTTTTTAATAAAATTTATGAAGAAGGTAATTAATTAAATAAATAATATGTGTTCAATACAAGGAAAACATGATTTTCCAACATAATATTTCAACGTATTAGAATTTGTTAGAAATTCTAATGGATATTCCAACGGACTAGAATTCGTTGGAATATTTAGACAGATAAAATTTTTATTAGAATATTCTGTTGGAATAATTTTTTTCAAATTTTTTTTTTAAAAAAATTGTTCTAGGAAATTCGAACAGAAATTTTCGTTGGAATTTCTATTGAAATGTTTGAAATTTTTTAAATAACAAACATTCCAACAGAACAGAAATTTTCGTTTGAAATTTTTGTTAGAATAATTTTTTTTAAAAAAATTTTAAAAACAGACATTCAAATGGAAATTTCAACAAAAATTTCGGTTGAAATTTTTGTTGGAATGTTCATTTTTAAAAAAATTTTAAACATTCCAACGGAAATTTTGGTTGGAATTTCCTAGAACAAAATTTATTTATATTTTAATGAAAAATTTAAATTTGAATTTGATTATAATATTTTTTATATTTTAA
>JANHAO010002071.1:0-30130 GCA_026873985.1 Saraca asoca | reverse complement strand
AATCAGTAATACAAAGAAAAAGTGGACGTAGGGGCCCAACATTGGCTTTCGCCGAACCACATAAAAACTCCTGGTGTTTCCCTTTTTTTTTGAGTCATCCTTTTAAAAGATTTTACTTGTTTTTCCAAAACCTTACTCTAACACACAGTCAGGGGAGTTGAACCAAGCAATCTAGTTGACCAGATTTTGGTGCCAACAATTTATTACATGGAAAAGCATAAATTTCCAATTCCAACAATATAGGACAGAATGAAAATGCACAATTTCTATCATGACAAACCATTTCATAAGCACCAACAACATATAAATATACTTTTGAAACCACTTTAATATATATGTAAGGAAATTACATTATTTAAAAGGATTAATAATATTCTATATAGTAAAATTATTCTATATTTACTAATGGGAACCTGAAGTGAGGAGGATTGTCTACTCACTTTAGAAAATCCTTATAAAACTAAGTCAGCTAAAGCTCCAAAAATTTGACATTAGTAATATTGTTTTGTCCAAAGAAATATATTTAGATCAAATCCATAAGAAAAATTCCAACTTTCATTAACTTTGCATAGTAAGGGTTTCAACTACCTATCTTGAAAATTAGCTATAAAGCTACTATAAAGTAAATCTTTTGTTCAAGGATTACTCACCACTTTCCAAAGTGTAGGCAGGGAGCTCGGCACCAACCAGACATCGCCGGCAAACCAATCTAGGGATTGGCCAAATAACATGCTAATGGATAAGAAGAAAGATAGCCAAGCTGCTGGAGAAGAAAGGACGCCACGAGGGGACTAGAGGAAGAAAGCCAATGGTTGGATGTGCTCAGGGCAAGAAGAGCCGAAGAGAATGAAGTTACCAGTGGTAGGTTGTAGCGAAGAGACAGAGTAGAGAGGTAAAGCCAAACATGTGTCGGAAAGAGAGGAAGTGCTGGAGAAGGAAACAAGAGGAAGACTGGCGGCTAGGCCTCACCAAATGGCAGCAAACTGAGAAGCAAAGGGTTAACCATTTAATGCTATAGCGGAGAGAGGAGGAAGCTTTGGGAGAGGAAGCTGGCTTGCTGGGAAAATATATACTGAAATGGAAATGGGGCAAATTGTAGTTTAACCACATGACTTTCCACCTACTTCAAATAGGCCCTCTAAAAAAATAAAAAATTACAATTCGACCCCAATGAAATTTTAAATGTTTTCACTTTGTTCCCTTAATACTTTTTTTTTAGGTATTACATATTCATTACATAACATGCAATATTCACTGCATTAGCCCAAAAAGATTTAGGAAGGGGGATTTTGTTTAGAAAGGTTCTAACCATTTTTTCTAAGCATCTATTTTTCCTCTCAATTACTCCATTTTATTAAGGGATTCTAGGTACTAAGAATTTGTGGATTATACAAGTTATCTCATAGAAATTAGTAATATCTTTAATTTCAAATTCACATCCATGATCACTTCTTATAAAGTATCCTTTTTGATATTGGATCACATTTTCCATCTTTTTGAAGGCTTCAAATGTGTGATTTTTATGAGTTAAAAACAAAGTCGAAGTGAATTTTAAGTAGTTATCTACAATCACTAAGACATAGGAGTTTCCTCCATGACTTTTTATTCTAGATGGGCCAATCAGATCCATATGAAGTAGATTCAAAGGCTTTGAGGTTGAAACAACATGCTTTGATTCAAAAGAATATTTTACTTGTTTTCCTTTTTGAAATGCATCATAAATTCTATCTTTGATATAACTTAGTTTTGGCAAACCTAGCACTAGATCTTTATTAGAAAGTTTTCCAATAAGATCCATGCTAGCATGTGTAAGATGTTTGTGCTAGATCCATGAATCTTCATCAAAGCTAACCAGACATGAAGAGTCCAAGTTTGATTCAGAATTCAAATTGATCATGTACATGCTGTTGATTCTACTTCCCACTAGCTTAACTTGTTTATCATTGTCATTTATGACCAAACATTTGTTTGAGTTAAAAATAACTTGATTTCCTTTATCACAAAATTGACTAATGCTTAACAAGTTATGCATTAGGCCTTTAACAAGTAAGACATCATCAATATAATAGTTTGGTAACTTGCCAACCTTACTTTCACCTATTATCTTTCCTTTAGCATTGTCCCCAAATGTTACTTTACCTCCATTAATTGGTGTGAGAGAGATAAATTTATCTTTGTTCCCAATCATGTGGCGAGAGTAGTTGTTGTCCAAGAATCATAAGTTGCTTCTTTGTTTCCCACATACTTGCAAAATAGAAGTTATGCTTGCATTGATGGTACCCAATGGATCTTGGGTCCAGATTTGTTTGCAAATATAACAAGATTTCCTTTTGAGATAGATGGTTTAGGTAACCAAATTAATTTCTCATTTGATCTTATAACACAAGTTCCATTTCTATATGGACAATATCTAATATGATGTCCTATTTGATTACAATAGAATCAGTTTATGTAACTTGTTGACGTCAAAATTTGGCTATACTCCAAACTCTGGCCAACGAGGGAGGGATTCTTATGGGATCTCAAGCCTATATCTAGTTCAAATATGGTAAAATAGCAAAACCAACAATGATGAAAGGAAAAGCAGAGGAAAGGTACAAGGTTTAATGTGGTTTGACCAAATCTGGGTATCACCGGACCCTACGTCCACGGTAACGTGTTATTGTTTCAATATTTCTATAATGTTATAATGTTCGATCTCTATTTTGGTAGAATCTCGGTATGGAAGGGTCATCTGTCTATAGAGGGGCTCCTTCCTTGTATTTATAGAGGAAAGGAGGCTACATTGGTAATTGCATATACTGTAAATCTATTACATCAGTATTTATTGTATAAGATGGAAGATGTAGACTAGACTCCTACTTTTGGCTACTACAAGTTGCCTACTACAGGCGGGACCCCACTTTTCCATTGGAGTAAGATATGACTCAATCTTCTGTTAGGTCTTCAGGTCACTTTATTAGCCAGGGCGCTTGCCCGTTCGTGAGTAAGGGAGCTGAGGTCGAGCTCACTTAGCAGCTTACGAGCTTGAGCTACGAAGATCACCTTGAGAAGCAACTTGAGGTCATAGCAACCTAATCATTTCCTCGAGCTGGTTCTTTCGCCATTTTTGAGCTGCTCAAGGGTCCGTCTAGTATCGAATTTCACATGCAACATCAGCCCCCCAACTTGCAGTTCACTTTTAGCAAGGTGGGAATTAAAAACCCTTTGATTTCAAATCAATCAATGCCTTTTCCCAAGATTGTCGATTTATCTGTTCCAAGCCATGCTTCTGAAGCACTTGTCCAGTGGCTATTACTGTTGTATACATTATTTGGGTGGGCTGGCAAAAGGCCAAGTACAGCTGGAAGGGTCTAAGTCATCCAGATTGCTCAACTAGCTCTCTACCTTAGCTAGCTTGCTGCCTCAGCCAGCTCTCAGCTCTTAACCTCATAGGAGAGCTCTAGTACCTCCCCAACAAACGTTAACTCAAAGGGCCCGCACGCAGAAAGTAAACTTGAAATAGCAGACTTGCAGGAGTCCAAGATGTCTTTTACATTTATTACATGATGTAACATATTTGTGATTTATCAAATTACATTTGTACCCCTTCATGCCTTTATAAATGGAGGGCTTGAACTGTTGAAAAAGGGGTGAAAAATACTAGATGAGGCTCTGCTAAATCTAGGAATAAACTCTGTAAAATACCATGTTAGGAAAATAACACTACCATGGACGTAGGAATCCAAATAAAGGATTTTAGCCGAACCACGTTAAAAAATCTCTGTTGTTACTCCATTTTCTTCTTCTTTCCTCTTTATTTTCCTGCATTCGTCTCACACTCACAAAACCAAGTTACAGTTTGAGATTCATAGAACTATCTCTCATTGGCTAAGATTTGGACTCTCCGTATGAACTAAATTACGCCTTCAACATTTTGGCACGCCCAGTGAGACCTCATCTGCATTTTGATTGATTTTTACTGTAAAAGTTAATCTACTTGAATCTCACCAAATAGAAGCCATTATTTCTCTAGCGGGAAGTGCCTGGTCTTGCCTTCATCTAATGGTAGGATTAGAACTAGCAAACCACCAAGTTCCTCAGTCAATCTCTCTCCTTTTTTAAGTGAATTGTTCAACTTTGGACTGCTTTATTTGCCACTCAATTAGTTACCACTATCCACATTCACTGGCCATGGCACTAGCTTGTGGGGATCCAGGGTGGTCGTGTGAAGCTAAGCTCTCAGTGTGCAATGATTGAAGATGAGCTCGCATTCTAGCCAAGCTCACCATGTAATGAGACACTTCAACAACAGGCCTGCCCTCCTCTACAATGCAGTAACAACGAACTCTTAGCCATGAGCTCAAACTCCGTAGTTCAAGCAGCAACGAGCCTGCACTGCCATAAACTTGGAGATGAGCTCACACACAGCCATGTAGAGGATACTTCGGTAGCATGCTCACGTGACAAGGAGGTCCCATGCAACAGACTCAAGTTCGTCCCATTCAGCAGCTCGCGTTGTTGAGGACTCATGATCATCCGTGATCTACCTCAGCATGAAGCTCGTAGCATACCACAATCCATTCTTCACGGCCACCTAGCACTAGTCAGAAGCCCGCCAAGCTCGCGTCAAACTACAGTTCGACTCCCGAGGTTCTTATGATGACAAGCTAGGTGTTTGGCCTCTGAAGCTCGGGTGATAGCGAGCACACGTCCTAGCTGTGATCCGTTCAAACATCAAGCTCATTGCATGTTGCAGTTCATTTTTCAAAGCCATCCATCGGACAACAGTTCGAAGCCCACAGCATACAACAGTTTTGATCTTTGAAGCTGGCAGCAATTCAATCCTTGCAGCTCAATAGTCCTCACAATGGCAGGCTTGCAGCAGTAGCAACATGCTTCAGTTTTGAACTCACAGTTGCTGCAAATTGGGAATGGTTTTGACGTGGACATGTAGCATGTGTCCTTGAAGTCATGCAGAGATCAAGCTCAGTACGCCAACCATGGAGTGTTTAGTTTCAATGGGAGGCTCATGTAGCAACTATATGATGGCTCGGTTCGACAACAAAGCCTAGGCGGTGACTTAACCCGAGAGCAGCACTATGCCTGTATAGCCATACCTTAGAACTGGACTGAGTGACGAACTCACATCACCTTGCAATGAGATCCAATCCTAGGGCAAGCTTGCAACCCTATTATGTGATCTTGATAGTGTACCGAATTCACACTCAACGGGCCCGCACCCAACGACAATTCTTCTCAACATCGGGCTTGTCGAGTGCACAGCTTGGCCCTCGCAGTGCGACAATTCATACTATGACGAGCTTCGCCATGCAATAGTCCTCATGACGACGAGCCCGTGATAGCAGCCTTCTGAACACCCTTGTTGGTCACTTTCAGAGAGGACTTCCCTGAAGCTAGGGCAGCAGCATTAGTAGAAAAAAAACCCTCTATAAATGAACTCAAGACATGAACAAGCAGTATCATATTTTATCAGGGGAAGGATGAACTGAAAGAGATGGAAGTCACCTCATTCTTTGCCCCAGATAAGGCCTTAGTCAAGACATTCACTTCAATAATCTTTTGGGCGACAAAAGCCAATCGTGACTTGATCTCACCATTGAGCCTGATCTCATTAACAAGGTCAACATCAGTATGAAGAAGTGAGTAGGAGGCAGACACAACAAGCTTATCTCTGCCCATAATGCCCTCGAGATCCTGTAAGGTAGCAAGGGAAGCAGCAAGATCGCTGGCCCAAATGTTCCTTCCGTCAATCACTCCAGTGAAGAGGTATTTTCCACTTGGGGACTCACCCTTGATCAAATCAAGAGTCTTGATTCCATGGACTAAATCAAACCCGTAGGCTGTGACTCCCTTCAGAGAAGTAAGGGTCTTGAATGCCGCAGTAGGAGTGTCAGTAAAGTAAGTCTTAACAAGAACATTCAAACCAGATTCCTCAAAATTTATTTATAGTGAGCATCGTAATGGAGCAAATGTTGTGCTTGCTTCATTGCTATGTGTTACCTGTGGAAGATGTAGATTACATAAATTCTAATGGGAAGACCACGAACGAGCCGTTTTTGGAGGCAAATCCACGAATAACCCTTTTTACCAGTAGTTCAAGAGTGGCAGAAAGATTGGCTGTTGATTTGAAGGGTCGCGTCAAATTGGAAGGTGCTGGCTTTGACTGGAAAATACCGGGCCCTGATGCTCAAGAGGGAGATTAGGTTGCATAGGTCTCTGACCAGGATGCATATGCTTGTAGTGGTCAGAAGTGCTCAGCACAGTCTATGTTATTTCTGCATGAGAACTGGTCAAACTTGCTTGATATCTAACTTGAAAGAATTGCTGAGAAAAGAAAGCTAGAAGACTTAACAATTGGCCCAGTCCTGACTTTCACAACTGGAATGCATGAATAAATTACTGAGTGAACTTAGACCTTTTTGAGGTCGTAAATGGTGTTGGTTGGGAAATGGTTCCAGATCTTTGGGTATAGATGGTCTCGATTTTATATAAGGACAAAACAATCCCCTTTGAGCTCTACACTTATGCGAACCATGGAGTCTTCCAATGAACCACCATTTTCGGCATTCTAGCCTTCCTCAGAGGCATGTATGGTCTGCTGCATGGGTAGCTCAGAGAATTCATCTCCCTCAGTAACATGGAAGGATCTCATATGGATCCCAGACTATGTCTTCTCAGCTTTGCCGTAAGGTATTCTTTTGACTAGCCAAGCTCTCGGGGCTTCCTAATTAGCTTCCTTCATGAGGAGAAGGTGGTTGAGGATGAAGGGATGCAGCACTACCCTGATTTTGCATTTGAAGAAAAGGTTATGGTGTGTAGTCCCTGATAAACTGAGGTGTGACCCTTCACGGCTGATCCTTCTTCTTAGTCATAGGCTTTCCTTTCGTATTTGGTATAGTTTGTATATAGAGCTTTCCGATGTAAATCTGCCTCGTTGAGGTCTTTTAATGAATGAGATTTCTTTTCTACAGCTTTTGTCTATTTTTATCTTTGCTTCTCACATGCAAATTGTTTGATTGATCTTAGTGACTTGCACATGTCTGAGAAATTATGCGAGAGGAGTGTACACTTGGTGGCAAGTGAGCTACGAATTAGAGCGATCCCACATCCTGGCCGATCTTAGGGCTAGATAGATAAGTGTGTATGAGAGCTATGACTTACTTCAGTTCATATGAGAGTTGGGAAGGCAAACGATTTATTGCCTCAGACAAATATCCAATTCGTTAATTCCTTATGCTTCAGCAACCCTAAAGGCACGCTAGTGTTGGGTGTTTTCGATTGCCTCCGCACCTCAATGAGCACGCAGCTGCGCTGGCATAGCGAGTATTTTTTAGTGTATCTACACCTTAACAAGCATGCAGCTGAGTTGGCTAAATGTTCATCAATTCTTCCCCAAATTGAGCTCTGGAGGGCCTCAACTGGATCAAGGATCATAGTTGGCATAAAAATTCTTTGTGAAGTTTAGGAAAATTGGCCGCGTGAGAGCTGCGGATACTATAAATACTTAAAGGCAAAAAAGCAAAAAAGAAGGAAGTAACTGACACCATGCCAATCAGTAAATATCTTTTAACAAAACAATCATATTTACGTTCACCCTGGAGTCTTAGAATACAATATCAGTGTATAACTCTGATTGAGCCTCCCAACTCTCAGTCGGTGCTAGATAGGGGAGGCTATCCTATAGGTTGCACTACATATTCCCTCATGCGACCTTTCTGGATCAAGTCTTCAATTGCGTCTCTAAGAGCTAGACAATTCGACATCCCATGCCCAGCCCCATTATGATAGGTGCAAAACTTGTCTCTATTCCTTTGCCTAAATAGAGTTTTAAGGGTTTAGGCCTTCCAAAATTTTCCTTATCCCTTTCCGCCAAGTAAATCCTATCTTGGGGATTTGAGAGAATGCTATACTGCTTGAAATGGCTTAAGTGTTAAGGTCGCTTGTCCTTGGTCCTTTTGGATTTCTTTGCTGCCCACTCAGCGAGGTGATCACTTGATCCACGTTGCTCCTCCTCTTACCACGAGAGGAGTTATCCTTTTCATCCTTCTCGTTAGATTTTTTGGAGCCGAAGGACTTTTCCCACTTGATCTACTTGGTAGCCCGCTTATAGAACTTAGCAAGGTCTTTGACTGGGGACTTATATAGACTTTTGTATAGTTTTGCATCCTTACAAAGTCCTGTAGAGATGGTGGCCAGCATGGTTTCTTCAGATGGATTCTCCATTGAATTAGCTTCGAGCTTGAATCTAGTGATAAAATCCTTCAGTGACTCCTGCTTGCTTTGAAAGACCATAGCAAGGTGACAAGGGGGCACAAGTTATCTTTTCAGTGCTCGATACTAAGTAATGAACTTCTATTGACATTCTTTCTAACTACCAATCGAATGAGCTGGGAGGCTTTTGAACCAGGCTCAAGGCACACCTCCTAATGTGGCTGAAAAAACTTGACACTTAACCAAGGGGTCGGTTGTTTGCAAGTCTATTTAAACATTGAACGCATCTAGATGATTATATGGATCAAAATCCCCATTATACAATGAAATCGTAGGGACCCTAAGCTTGAAAGGGAGAATTGAAGCTTCAATCTCCTCAGAGAGTGGTGACTATTCCTCATGGTGAGCTCGATGGCCTAGAGTTCGAAGGCGTTCCTCAAATTGAGCCATCTTCTGAAATAGCTCTCTAACTAACAAGTCTCATACTCCAAAACGCTGGTTGGGAGATCACTAGGCACTTTGGTCTCCATTTCCTCGAGAGTTGTGACTCGGGGTTTGCTCTTGCGAGTAGCGAGCTTGGGTATTGCCTTGATTTGAATAACCCAGGTGTTGGGTTTGCTGTTGCTAGAGAGCGTTCACAAGCATTGAGGTTTCAGCTTGTCTCTGCACATTTTGCACCAATGACGTGATTGCTTTAGTTAGTTCTCCCATCATGCGCTCAAGCTTCTCCTAATGCTGGACCCAGGTCTGTGGTCCGTCGGTACCATTAGCGGTGAGAATTGGTTGCATTAAGCTGGTCGGAGGGACACTAGTAGTTGCTTTAATGATAGGAGCAGTAGACGAGTCTGTCATCAAAACATGACCATTTGGAGTGTGGCATTGTACATTTGGGGCTCTAGTAACTCTTCCCTTGGCCATTATAGTAGGAAAAGAACTAGAATAGGTGAGATTCCCACAGACGGTGCTAAAATGTTGACATTGAAATTTGGCTATACTCCAAATCCCAGCAACGGGGGAGGGATTCTTATAGGATCTCAAGCATGTATCCAATTCAAATATGGTAAAATAGCAAAACCAACAAAGATGAAAGGAAGAGTAGAGGAAAGGCACAAGGTTTAATATGGTTTAGCCAAATTCGGCTATCACTAGACCCTAACTCCACGGTAGTGTGTTATCGTTTCAATATTTCTATAATGTTACAATGTTCGATCTCTGTTTTGGCAGAATTTTGATATGGAAGGGTCATATGTCTACAGAGGGGCTCCTTCCTCATATTTATAGAGGAAAGAAGGCTAGAATGGTAATTGTATATGCAGTAAATTTATTATATTAGTATTTATTGTATAAGATGGAAGATGTAAACTAGACTTCTACTTTCGACTACTACAAGCTACCTACTATAGGCAAGACCCCACTTGTCCATTAGAGCAAAATATGACTCAATCTTTTGTCAGGTCTTCAGGTCACAAGCTAGGCTTCATTAGCCAGGGCGCTTGCCCATTCGTGAGCAAGGGAGCTGAGGTCGAGCTTGCTTAGAAGCCTAGGAGCTCGAGTTGCAAAGTTCACCTTGAGAAGCGACCTGAGGTCATAGTGACCTGATCATTTCCTTGGGCTGGTTCTTTCGTCATTTTCGAGCTGCTCAAGGGTCCATCCAGTATCAAATTTCACATACAACATAACCAAAGTTTCTTTTTGTCTTTTACTATTTATAGCCTAATCCTTTCTTATTTTGAAAATTCTTTTGACTCCTTAGAATGTTGTAGAGTCTTATCTCATTATTAGTAAAGCTTTAGTCAACTTATTTATTTCAGATCTATAGGTTTCACATTGTTCACATATCTTATTTTCACTTAACAATTTTTCAACTAAGACATTAAAGTCACTATTCTCATTTTCAATTTGTTTAAATTTCTCAAGCAAGCTTTCATTTTCAATGTTTGCATGCTTTAATTATTTCTTAGCTTTTAGTGATGATTCATAAAGTTCATTGTATAAATTATCAATCTCATCATCACTAGAGCTAAACAATGTTTGATCATATACCTTAATGTTTTCATCTTCTTGAGTCATAAAGCCTAGAAGTGCTTCTTCCACTTTTTCTTCTTCTTCTCTAAAATCCACTTCCTCATCTCCCTAAGTAGCTAAGTTGGTTTTCTTGAAGGATAGCTTCTTTTTCTTCCTTCCATTTTCTAGTTGTCTCTTTAGATATTCATGATAGTCCAGTTTGAAATGTCTAAGCTTTTTGCATTCAAAATATGTTGGAGTAGTGCTAGAAAATTTTCCTTGTTCATTCTTATTTTGGTTTCTTCTTTGTGGAGTAGCTCTTCTTTTTTCTCTGTTTCTATTTTCTTTAAGCAATCTCTGTAGTTTCTTGTTTAATAAGCCCATGTCATCTTCTTCATCTCCATATTCACAACTACCTAATTCTTTTTCTTCATCATCAAATGTGTTTGCAGGTTTTAATGCTAAGGTTCTCCTTTTCTTATCATCACAATTCTTCTTATATCTTTTAAGCACAAGCTCATGTTCTTCCAAGTTGCCATAATGCTCTTGAAGAGTAGGAATTCCTATTTTAAGTGATTCTTTTATAGCTATAACTTTAGGTTGTCGTTCCTCAGTTAGTGACCTTGCTATCTTGTGTACTACATCTCCATCATCAAAAGTTCAACCAAGAAGCATAAGATGGTTAGTAATAGCAGTAAATCTTTGAATAAGATCCTTAATAAATTCTCCTTCTTCATTTTAAACATCTCATATTGCGAAATCAAGACATGAATCTTAGAGGCTTTGACTTATGTTTTCCTAATGTGAGCTACTTCCAATGTGTCCTATATTTCTTTTGCTATGGCACAATTGGATATTCTTTCATATTCATTTGGAGAGAGAGAATTAGAAATAATCCACTTAACTTTAGAGGCTAGGAGATGTTTTTTCCTTTCCTCCTCAGTCCAAAGAGATTTGGGTTTTGATTGTGCAATTGATAACTTTATGAAGATAGAGTTATCTTGATGGCTTCTAGACTTAAATTGTTGAAGTATGGGAGTGTTTTTTATAAATCAACTTTCATTATTAGTTATTTTTGTTTTTGTTTCTAAAATATTTTTATTGTGTTATTTGTGAAAGTTTTGGATATATTTATGGAGGAATTGAACTGAATTGATTGATGTTTAAGTGTAGATGTTTAAGTCCAAATTGTGGTTAGAAAAAGGAAGAAAAAGACAAAGAAAAAATTCTGGCAGTTGAAGAGAAAGGCAGCCATTACAGCAACCACTTTTTTACTAGTTGTAATTACCTTCTTTTACTGGGGACCAGTTTTATGTGCTTTGAATGGTAAAAAGCTAATTAGAAGGGAGCTAGCAGAAGTGTGCATGTCAATAGCTATGTTGGAGGTGAGCTGAATGGTTTTTACCCATTTTTGGTGCTATAAAAAAATCTGATTAAAAGGGCAGCAGCATTTCATGTGAGCAACATTCATCTTTTGCCATTTTTGGGTGCTGAAAAAAAAACTTAGAGGAAGCTGAAGGGATGTGAGCTAGCAACCAGTAGACACATCAGAAGTAGAAAAAAAATTTGGATAGAATAGAGGAAGCAGAGGAAGGCTGCAGAATGCAAAACTAATGCAAGGGAGAGAGAAACCTTATGATTTGATCCTCGTCTTCTCTTTTTCTATCTTGTCTTCAATTATTTTTTGTTTACTAAATAATGGAAGCCATGTATTTAAGAGTAACTATGGAAATGAACATGAGCTAAATTTGTTTTAGTTAGGATTGTTGATGAACTTTAATTTTGCAATGAATTTCTAGACTGTTATTTGTAATGTTGAGTAAATCTTTCCCTTTTCATTCAAGTGTGCTAAATTTTATTCTTATTGTTGACTGGCCATTAATGATAGCATATAGAAATTACTTTAGATCTAGAAAGACTGTAGTTATTGGACATAGCTTGAATGATGCAAGTTCAACTATTATAAACTGTTGATTTGTATATGATATAGGAATATATCATTTACCTTACAAAACCTAAAGGAACTGGTGCTAAAAATTGTGTTCTAAAATTTGAATTAGCATAGGAATATGTGTAATCTAATTTAAGAACCATAAGCATGTTAGAATTGGGAAATTCAATGTGCTAATATGGAGTTTTGGTTTACTAGGAAATTTTACAGTGACATTATTAAATCAGCTAGAGAAATTGCAATTTAAAGGGATTCATCAATCTCAACTAATTAATTCACATATTAATATGATTTTCTTTAGAAATTTAGTACCTCTTTTCTTGCAATAGTAGTAGTGAAGTTTAGCATTGTTATTTTGTGCTTCTAATCATCTTAGTCCAGAAAACTTATTATTCGCTTCCTTGGAATTTTTACATTTAGTTTGCAAGAATTTCAATCCTTGTAGAGATAATACTCACTCATTCTACATTACTTGTTTAACTGCGTGCACTTTTATGTTTGAGTTTACAAAGGCACAACATCATCACAGCTCACAACAAGTTTTTGGCACTGTTGCTGGGGATTGATATTTGCACATCTTTGTGTAGAAGTTCCTGGTTCTGTATATAGCTTAATGCCTTCTAATTTTCACTTGTTATAGGTGTTTGTGTCTTGCTTGTCATTTACATTAGTGTATGAGTGGACAGCAAGAACCTGAATTAATTCCTTTGGACCCTGAGATTGAATGAACACTTAGAAGAAGAAGAAGAGAAGAACATAACTTAACAAGAGCTGAGGGAATGGCTTAGGGAGCAAATGACAGAATGATTGATGACAGAAACTGAGCTATAAGGGAATATGTTGTACCTATTCTTCATAGATTCAATCCTAGTATTGTTTAACCACAAATTGAAGCACAACAGTTTGAATTGAAGCCTGTGATGTTCGAAACACTACAAACAGTGGGATAATTTATTGGGATGCCAACAGAAGATCCTCATCTTCATCTTCAATTATTCATAGAAGTATATGATTCATTCAAGATGCAAGGAGTCATCGAAGAAGCTCTAAGATTGAAGTTGTTTCCCTATTCTTTGAGAGATAGAGCAAGAGCTTGGTTGAATTCAATACCCACTGATTCATTGACCACTTAGGATGATGTAGCTGAGAAGTTCTTGATGAAGTATTTCCCCCTAACAATGAATGCTAAGCTTAGAAATGATATTACTTCTTTCCAGCAATTGGATGGGGAGTCATTGTATGAAGCATAGGAATGTTTCAAGGAATTGCTAAGAAGAAGAAGAAAGCAATGATGATGATGCCTTGACCACTTTGGAGAAATTGAAGTGTGTATATGCCAGCCAAGGAAGACAATTTGAATCTTTGGGATTATTTGAAAAAGTATTCAAGCCTCTAAAACCTTCTATTGAAGAACCACCCATGCGAGATGAAACCATTGCCCATGCATTTAAAATATGCATTTTTAGGTGGAGAGAACACATTATTAGTTATAATTTCATCCACTCTGAGTTTGGAGAAGGAACAATAATTAATTGCAGTGTCGAAGAAGTACAAGAGGGCAATTGGGTCGACAATGGCAAATATAAAAGGGATCAACCCTTCAATTCGTATGCACAAAATTTTGCTGGAGGAATGTTGAAGCAATTATGTTGAACAAAAATGCAAGTTAAACCCAATTATGAAGGAGGTGGTGAAGAAAGAAATAATTAAATAGCTAGATGTAGGGGTAATCTACCCCATCTCAGATAGCTCTTGGGTTATCCCAGTCCAATATGTCCCTAAGAAAGGTGGAGTAACAGTGGTAGTGGCACTTCGCGGGATAATCTGTTAATGTAAATAAAAGGAATCTAAGCCACTCGATTTTAGCAGATGAGTTTTTATTTCAAGGATTTGTGTGGCACTACCAATCGGCTATGCCAACAGATGCAAGGATTCAGTGGAGGGTCGATTCTTTGTGCGGCACTGAGTTTATTTGTGCAAGAATTCAGCATCAAGTTAGAACATTACTTGGATGCAGGGTCGTTTCGCACAAGCATTCTATGTGGGGGTGAGCACATTACTTGGATGTTGTTTGCGCAAGAATTCTATACATGGCTGGTGCATTACTTGGATGTGATAAGTTTGTCGAGCCCCCGACTCATGCAAGAATTCTACATTTTTTCACGCATTAATTAGACGTAGGGTCGTTCCATGCAAGCATTCTATACGGGGGCAAGCACATTACTTAGATGTAGTTTGTGCAAGAATTCTATGCATGGTTGGCCATTACTTAGATGCGATAAGTTTGTTGAGCCCCCAACCCGCACAAGAATTCTACATTTTTTCACCCATTACTTAGACGTAGGGTCATTTTGTGCAAGCATTCTGTGCAGGGGCGAGCACATTGCTTGGACGATGTTTGTGGAAGAATTCTACACATGGCTGGCACATTACTTGGACACGATAAGTTTGTCAAGCCCCTGACCTGCATAAGAATTCTACATTTTTTCATGCATTACTTGGACATAGGGTCGTTCTGCACAAGCATTCTACACAAGGGCGAGCACATTACTTGGACGTGGTTCATGTAAGAATTCTACGCATGGTTGGCACATTACTTGGATGTGATAAGTTTGTTTAGCGCCTGACCCACGCAAGAATTCTACATTTTTTCACGCATTATTTGGACGTAGGGTCATTCTGTGCAAGCATTCTGTGCGGGGGCGAGCACATTACTTGGACGCTGTTCGCAGAAGAATTCTATGCATGGCTAGTGCATTACTTGGATGCAATAAGTTTGTCGAGCCCCTGACCTACACAAGAATTCTATGTTTTTTCAAGCATTACTTGGACGCAGGGTCGTTCTGCACAAGCATTCTATGCAAAGGTGAGCACATTACTTGGACGCGATTCTTGCAAGAATTCTACGCATGGTTAGCGCATTACTTGGACGTGATAAGTTTGTCGAGCCCCCAACCCACGCAAGAATTCTATGCATGGCTGGTGCATTACTTGGACGTGATAAGTTTGTCAAGCCCCCAACCCATGCAAGAATTCTACATTTTTTCACGCATTACTTGGACACAGGGTCATTCCGCGCAAGCATTCTATTTGGGGGTGAGCACATTACTTAGACGCGATTCGCACAAGAATTCTATACATGACTAATGCATTACTTAGACGTGATAAGTTTGATGAGCCCCTAACCCGCATAAGAATTCCATGTTTTTTTACGCATTACTTGGACACAGGGTCATTCCATGCAAACATTATGTCTGAGGGTGAGCACATTACTTGGATGCAGTTCACACAAGAGTTCTACGCATGGATAGTGCATTACTTGGATGTGATAAGTTTGTCGAGCCCCCGACCAACGTAAGAATTCTACATTTTTTCATGCATTACTTAGATGCAGGGCCATTTTGCGCAAGCATTTTGTATGGGGGCGAGCATATTACTTGGACGCGATTTGTGCAAGAATTCTACGCATGGCTAGTGTATTACTTGGACGCAATAAGTTTGTCGAGCCCTCGACCACGTGATATCGATGAACTGATTAGCTCTCCATTTGTTTTTGCACATGTGGCTTTTCATTTTCTTAATGACGGCGGGTAATAATCACTTCCTTGCTTTTGATGCACGCTTTCTGACGCATCATTTATTGATGGGTATACCTTTCGAGCTGTCTGATTGTAGGTGACTGATAGCCCTTATTGAATCTGACAATTGGATTGCTTCATTATAGACCAAAGCCCTCTTTCTTTCTCCTTCCTATTCTGCCATTTGAATATATCTTCGAAATTCTGGTCTCTTCCGCCCACCCTTCACTGGGCTGGTTCTTGCATTATCTACCTTTGTCGGCTACTTTTTTAGTGTTCTAGTCCACGGTTCAACTTTTCTTCTTACTGGGGATAATAGCTATAACTCAATCGAGTCTCCCACCTTCACAAATTACGGTACGTTTCTGTTCCCTTCTCGAGTTATACTTTCGGCAGACGGTTGAAGACTTTGTTATTTGTTAGGTTGAGAGAGGAAGGGGGCTCGCTAACAAGTTTTGGTTAGGGATTTTTATTGATATAGCTAGGCTATAACTTGTCCATAGGGTTCATAGATGTTATGTCTGGATTTTAGGGACTCTAAGGTCCAAAAATTGTTCTCCCTTCATTCGCTGGAGTTTAGGTAATCAGTGTGGTGGCTTAGGGTACATATGACCCGAGGGTAGTTAGTCTCTGCTTTTGGTGTGGCTTGCTCACAGCAGCCTCACTAGTCTTTTCCTTTGTAGATGAGATCCGGTCATGTATGCCACTGCCACCTGATCAGGGATGATGATGAAGAAGAACCTGAGTCACCTCCGAGTCAAAGGGTCGTGTGATGAACTGGCGATACGACCCCGAGCGAGAGAAGAGACATCCCTGATTCAACTGTCCATTTAGGCCTCCCAAAAGGTTTGAGTACCACAGTAAGCAAGCATCCTGAATGCCAAATATTTATGTTCTATGCTTCCACAATGCAACTTCATGACATTAAGCTTAATATTCAATCTCATAGAATACCTAAAGGTTGTAGCATCATGGTCCCAACGATGGATGATTATGCTGCACGTCCTCCTCAGGGTTTTACTGCCATCGGTCTTCCACATCTCACTGTGGGACTTAGATTCCCTATTCCACCTTTCATCATAGATTTTTTGAACAAAATAAAACTTAGCGCATTTCAGCTTACCCCAGATTCTTATACCTCGTTGATTTCTCTCAGCCTAATTTATATGGGCAATAGTCTTCTGTTGCCATCTCCCGAAACCCTGTGTTACTTATATGACCTCAGATGTGCGAGCGTGTCGGACGGGCTTTATTATCTCTTGACCAGGAGGACACGACATAAAGGCATCTTGGCTAAGGGGGGTGCTAAAGGAAAATCCAACGCAGGACCTTACAAGTCTTGTTGGTTTTATGTTTCTTGTCCCTCGCTGTGATATCTAAGAAATATTGATTTTGTTATTACCCTGGGTATGTCAATTCCGAGCGAGTATGTCTTATGATGTTAGAGCCTATTTTAACCCTTGCTTGTTCTCTTGTAGTTGGCATCGGTAAAAAACCCCACCTTACAATCTAGGGAGCTCAATGTTTTAAACAGCTTTCAATCGACAAGTGACCTCGAGCACCATTCTAAGTTCAATGATTCTCGACTCTGTTTCTACAGACTCGCACCCCCCTTAGATATCGAGGTTATGAAAGAGGTTGGGATTCACCAATCATTGGAGGTTAGACCAGCTAATTTCGACGATTATGATATTATCATGGAGCTTATCCTGAGGACATCATTAGCCCGTGACAGAGGGGAAAATCCTCTAGCCTTTGAGGTCGCCTCATTTCCTGCCATTACAGACCAATCCTTGCCCTCTGAAAGTTGTATGGACCTCACCATCGTCAGGCAATCTTCACCCCTTGTCATTGCCCCATCACGAGAATCGATCACGATACCTTAGCCCGAGACACAGTTGTAGCGGAAGCTGTTACTCCCTCTAATCCTTCTCCGAAAAGGCAGAAGATCGATAAGGGGAAGAGGAAGGTAACTTCCCATGAAGATGATGTTCTAGGGGTTGAGCCCATGCCCCCATTAGCTAAATCAGGTTCCTAGACTGAATAATATACTTGGACATTGGTCAAGGGCATGAGCACACTTTTGGACCCAAACAAAAGGTCGGGGTGCTGGAGGCCGAGGATTTCACCCTCGGGAGAATGACATGCCACTTGTCATGGTCTTGTGGTAAGTAACGACAATTGCTTCTAGCCTTTTTATACTTGTTTCATATTTTTGAACTCTATTGGTTGGCTTTTACAGAGTATTTTGACATTGTTGAAGATTGAGGAGGTGGCTCGAGACGTGGAAGATAGGGAGTCTTCTCTCATTGATGAGCTTGCAGCATCGGTGGCTGAGAACCTAGAGTGGATTGAGAGGATCGAGAAGATGGAGGCTATGCTTTCTAGCGAGGTAGAGGTGTAAGCAGGTTAAGGTTAACTTCAACCTTGCCTCCAATGATTTAAGGAAGGCCAAGATGGACCTTGATGGAGTGATCACAGAGTAGTAGATGACTAAGAAGGTCACTGAAGAGGGTATGCAGAATGTGGAGTCCTTAGATCAACGGACCAAAACTACTGAAAAAGAGCTGGAATAGTTACGAAAGGAACTTCGTATTATGAAGGTGGAAATGTCCTCACAAGTGGCAATTGCGGTAAGGGAATTGAGACAACAGACCTGTGATGCTTTCTTCTTTACTTTGTGGGAGAGATATCCTGAGTTGGATTTCTTTTTCTTTGGTCCGCAAGCTTTAGAAGCTATAGAGTTTTTTAAGAGGAATGCTATCGGGTCTAACTCTTCAGGTAAGGAACAAAATGTTAGGACAGAGGCCCCTCCTGGTGAAGTTACTGTTCCAGCTACAGAAGCTTCTAGTGACCCCCCTCTTTGAATCCTATCATGATGCTATGGATACTTAGGGCATTGATCTTGTAATTTTTTTTGGACAATCTGTAAGCGCTCTGCATAATTTTTTACTATTGAAGCCAATTTTCTCTTTTGTGTTTACGATGCTTTGAAGGTGCGAGATCTTTATTTCCGCATTTATTGTAATATATTACATCAATTATTACTTCTTTGCATAAAACCAAGTTTCCATCAGGCTTCATCCTATGGGAATTTACATACATATTTCTGACGCAGCTGTCTTTCATGGGCTAGAACGCTCATTGGTAGTAACGGCGAAGATGTTCGACATTCCAAGTTTGAGGAAATTCATTTCCGTTCATGTCCGCTAAGTGATAGGCTCCATTACTCACGACTTTTTTTATTAGGTATAGACCTTCCTAGTTTGGTCCAAAGGTCCCCTCACTAGGGTTATGGGCACCTGGAAGGACGAGACACAAACTGAGATTGCCTAGCTTAAATTTTTGGTTTTGCACCTTTCGATTGTAATATCTCGCAACGCGACACTATAGAGTGGCAATTCTATAGCTAGCTTTTCCCCTAGCTTCCTCCACGAGATCCATGCTTGCAGTGAGTAATCGATCATTGTTTGTTGGTTCAAAGGCAACTCTTCGCTGAGTCACGACTTCAAGTTTCACGAGGATCATTGCTTTGCACCCATAGACCATTAAGAAGGGAGTCTCTCCTGTGGAATTATAGGGCGCGATTCTATAAGCCCATAATATTATCTGTAGTTCGTCCGCCCATACTCCCTTTTTGGCCTCCAACTTGGTCTTCAAGATTTTCTTGATAATCTTGTTGACAGCCTCTACTTGTCTGTTGGCTTGTGGGTGGTCTACCACTGTGAAGCTTTTCATGATTTTAATGTTGTCACAGAATTTGAAGAACTATTTGCTGGTAAATTGGGTCCCGTTATCAATGACAATCCGTTGGGGGTCCCCGAACCTACAAATAATGTTATTCCAGACAAACTTTTCAATTCTGGAGGATGAAATCTCGGCAAGCTCTTTTGCCTCAACCCATTTCGTAAAATAATCCATGACCACAATAGCAAATTTGTAGTTTCCTCGCGCCTTGGTAAGTGGCCCGATTAAATCCATCCCCCATATGGTAAACGGCCATGGACTCATCATCTGCATCAAGTAAGTTGGTGGAGCTCGTGGCACTTTTGCAAACCTCTGGCATTTGTCACATTTCTTGATGAGGTCTATTGCATCCTCTTTCATGGTTGGCCAGTAAAACCCCTATCGGAGGGCCTTTTGTGCCAATGACAGCCCCCTCCATGGTTCCCGCAATGCCCTTCATGGATTTCCCTTAAGATGGTGTTGCAATTTTCACCATCTATGCACCTCAAAAGTGGAGTTATGAACCTTCTTTTATAAAGTATGTTATCACAGACGCAATATCTAGTTGCCCGAGCCTGCAGGCATCGTGCCTTGAGCTTATCTTCCAGCATTCTCTCATCCAATAGGTAGTTCAGGATTGGGTTCATCCAGGAATTAGGTGCTTTACTGATTGACATGGTCACATCCCATGGTTGGATGCTTAGGGATGAGAGGAGCTCTACCGGGATTGCTTCCCCGAGATCTGGGCTACTGCTTGTTAACAAACGTGCTAGGGCGTCAGCATGTGCATTTTGTGCTTGTGGGACTTGGGTAATTTCAAATTGCTGGAATGAGTCTAACAACTCTTAGGCTCTTTGGAGGTATTTTATCATTCTTTGTTCTCGAGCTTGGTATTCGCCTCTTATTTGATTGACAATAAGTTGTGAGTCACTAAAAATCCTCAGTCTTTCGACGCATACTTCCTTGGCTAATCGCAAGCTTGCTATTAAGGCTTCGTATTCTGCTTAGTTATTCATGGCTTGAAATTCGAACCTTAAGGTGCTGAAGATCTTGTACCCCTTTGGGCTGATAAAGAGTATGCCCGCTCCCAATTTTTGGTCGTTTGATATCCATCAACAAAAAGTTCCCACCATGAAGTTTCAGAAGTTTCCATCTCTTTTTGGGATGGCCCTGTGAACTTGGTGACGAAATTGGCCCGTGCTTGTCCTTTGATAGCAATCTTGGGTTTATATTCAATATCAAATTGAGCGAGCTCTATGGCCCATTTGAGCAACTGCCCGGAGGTGTCGATCTTTTGTAGGACTTGCCTTAGCAAATATTGCATGAGGACTCTGATGCTGTGGGCTTGGAAGTAGGGTCATAGCTTCCTTGAAGCGACGCCTAAACAATAGGTGAGCTTTTCGATGGGTGAATATCTCATTTTTGCATCCAACAATCTTTTACTTATATAATAGATAGGGAGCTGGGTTCCTTCCTCTTCCCACGTTAATGTTGTGCTTAGAGTGTGTCGGGACACCCCTAAGTGCACGGTTAATATTTTTCCCTCTCTTTGTTTGGAAAGAAGAGGCATTCGACAGAGGTAGGTTCTAAGTTCTTGGAATGTAATTTCACATTCTGGGGTCCACTTGAACTTCTTGGCTCTCTTGAGGACATCAAAGAAAGGAACACACTTAAATCGACTGAGTGTGATGATTTGTCCATTTAGGCTTTGGACGTCCTTTTGGTTGAAAGGAGAACGCATGTTAAGGAGTGCCCTAATCTTCTTTAGATTAGCCTTGAGTCCTCTATTATTGACTATAAAGTCAATGAATTTGCCCGACGCTACGCTGAACACGCATTTGTGTGGATTCAACTTCATTTGGTACTTTTCCAGGGTTAAGAACATTTCGTCAAGGTCACCGACATGATCAATGAGTCATTCGAACTTTATGAGCATGTCATCCACATATACCTCCATCATTTTGCCAATCTATTCTTGGAACATCTTATTTACCAACCGTTGATAAGTTGCCCTTGTGCTTTTAAGTCCAAAGGGCATCACTTTGTAGCAGTATAATCTGTGATCAGTGATAAAGGAGGTGTGTTCCTTGTCCTGTACGGCCAATGGGATCTGATTATACCCTAAGTAAGCATCCATGAAGCTGAGGAGCTCGTGTCCTGCTGTCACATCAACAAGCTGGTTTATTCTCCGCAGAGGGAAGCTATCTTTTAGGCATGCCTTGTTAAGGTCTGTGAAATTGATACATGTTCTCCATCTTCCATTTTTCTTCTTAACTAGGATGGGGTTCGCTACCCAGGTGGGATACCGTACCTCTCTAATGAAACCATTTGCCAAGAGCTTATCTACCTCTTCTTTAAGCGTTGCATAGCATTCGATGATCATCGGTCTTCTCTTCTGGCAAATCAGCCTAGCCTGAGGGTCAATATTCAACCTGTGCAACATTACATTTGGATCAATGCCTACCATGTCCTCATAGTTCTAGGCAAAAAGCATCTACGTTGGCCTTAAGGAAATTTGCCAACTGTGTTTTCACATCAAAAGGCAAACATTTTCCTACATTGAGACACCTCTCCTCATCCATCTCGTTAACCGATACATCTTCCAATTCCTCTACTGGTCCGGTGGCCCGTTCGGCATCTACTTCTCAGGGATCAAGGTCATCAGTGACTCCTTTCTAACTCATTGATCGGGGGTTTCCCCCAAATACTACATTTACTTTCTTGACTTGTGTCCCTAGTTTGACTGCTTCCTCATAATAACGACGGGCTGCTTGTTGATCCCCTCGTACACACTCAACTCCATTCGGGGCAGGGAATTTAATGGTGAGTGTCCTAGTTGACACTACCATATCAAAATCATTCATGGCAAGCCATCCCAACACCATATTATAAGCCGAGGGATAATTTATAATCAAAAAATCTGCCATGACGGTTGCTTGCCAGTTGAGATTTCCTATAGTAAGCAGGAGCCTAATTCTTCCCATGGGAAGTACTCCATCTCTGGTAAATCCATAGAGAGGCTCTGGGGATAGGTCTAGCTACTTCGTACTTTCGCCCATCTAGTCGAAGCATGCCTTATACATCACATTGATGGAACTCCCAGTGTCTACCATTATCCTTCTTACCTCTGCATTGCCAACCTTTGCCCTAATGACGATGGCGTCATTGTGGGGATAATGAACCCCCAATGCATCCTCTTCTATGAATAAGACATTGTTTGTGGCGACTTTTGCATTCTTGGCAAGCTTGTCAATCTAGACATGGCTAGTAAGAAGGACACGGCCTGCTGACTGTACATAGCGATCATGTGATCGATTCGACGTGCCTGTAATGTGAGGTCCACTGTGTATTGTGAAGATGGTCCTTATGGATGGTCCTTCCTCGCTTCTGAGATTTTAGTGATGCTGTGACACGGACTGCTGGGGGTGTGGGGGTTGTTGCCCCGAAGGTCTCACCACGTAATCTCTCAAGCGACCTCTTTTGATAAGGTCCTTAATAGCGTCTTTTAGGGCCCAGTAATCTAACATATTATGCCCTACTTTAGTATGATAGGCATAAAACTTGTTTCAATTCCTCTTATCGATGGGGATTTTGATGGGTCTGGGTCTGCGAAAATCTTCACTGTCCCTCTTCATTGCATAGATCTTTTCCGGGTTGTCTGATAAGACAGTTTAGGTTTCGTAGCAATGTTAGAGTTGGAATTGTTAGCTTCAGGTTTTCTTCACAGTATGGTCTCCTAAGCTACCCTTTTGGTCCCCTTTATCATTCTCGACCCCACTTCTTTTTCTTCCCTTGGACGTATATTTTTCTTCTTTCCTAGTTGACTTCCTTGGGTCGAACGTTTCTTCCCAACAGATTTCCTTGGTGGCCCACTTGTAGAATTCACTTAGGCTCTTGACAGGGAACTTGTATATATCATCATACAGCTTCCTATCCTTTCGGAGTCCTATGGAAATTGTAGTAAGGATGCTTTCATCTGATGGGTTATCCACATTCCTGATTTCTTGGCGGAACCTAGTAATGTAATCTTTGAGTGACTCCTCTTTCCGCTAGAAGATAGTGGCTAAGTGGTAGGAGGGAGCGAGTTGCCTTTTCAATGCCCTATATTGACTGAGGAACCTGGCTTGACAGTCTTCCCAACTCCTTACGCTATGGGCTAGAAGATTTCTAAACTATGTTAATGGTACTTCTCCAAGTGTTACCAAGAAGAGCTGGCATTTTACCAGTGGGTTGGAGGTTTTCAAGTCCATTTACATGTTGAAAGCATCTAAGTGGTTATATGGATCGTTGTCCCTATTGTAAAGGGGAACATTTAGAAACTTGAATCTGTAAGGGAGGGGCTCTGCCTCAATTTGATAAGAAAGTGGGGTTCTTTCCTCGTGGGGCCCTTGATTTTCTTGGGATGCAGGATTCCTTTCTAGTCATTCCATTCTTCGGGGTAGTTCTTCAACCTTTTGATCTCAGGCTTTCTATCAATGATCAAAAGCTTTTCGACTCTTTCCTCCCTACTTGTCACGAGGGTGTGGACTAGAAGTCTTTCGCTTCTTGTCGTTTTCACAATCAGACAAGTCGTGATCCATCTCATTCTCACTACCAATTTCGCGTGAGTTTTTGCTTTGGCATGAACCTTCTTCTTGGTCACCTTCTCCTCCGTCTTCCCAAACTTGGTGGGTCTCAGATTTCAATCATGAGTTGGAAGAGTGGGGTGAACTAGTTCAGGGGTGCTCTACCCTGGTTCGTTGATTGTACTGAGATATCTCAATGCACATTGTGCGTGCACTTAGGACAGAACCCATATCACGTTAGCTAGTTCCTTCATGGTGTTTTCTAGCACCTTCTGGCGTCGGTCGAGAGCTTCTTGGCATTGTCGCCAAGCTTGTATATCGCTAGTTTCATGGGCTATCGATTGGTTGTGGACAAGGAGAGCCATGCCAGGGCTAGCGCCTGTCGTGGGAGTAGTTGCATTCCGTCGCTGTATCCAACCTTCAGATTGACCGATGGTAGTTTTTGCACCTCTAGTGACCTTTCCCCTTACCATTGCACCCGAAAATGGCTTATCAAAGATCAAAAACAAAAATATGCACTGGAGGCCTCCTTCTAGCGCCAAAATGTTGACATTAAAATTCAGTCAACCAGTTGCGTTCTGTGTTACCCCTGACCTCATGCCAAGGATGAAGGAAAACAGTAAAGAGAATCAAAGACAATATGAAAGGAAAGTCACACCAGGAATTTATCATGATTTGGCTAAAGCCTATCTCAACCCCTACATCCACATTGCTCTTCTCTTATTCACTAAAAGGATGCTTTTATAAAGTAGAATTGCCACCATAATGGAACTTCTTCATAAAAATATAATGCACTCTCCATACTGATAGAGTTTCAGCATGTATTTTTCTATATATCTCTACAATGATCCCTCCCTTTCTATTTATAGAAAGGAGGGAAGTTACAAATGTAATTTCATGATCAACAGAATGATAACCCCCGTCACTTAAGGCATTTAATGCTTGCCATCGGCTAATTAATGTCAAGCAAATCATTGTCGGTCTTTTGGGGTGCTGATGTGTAAGCTTAAGGTTTGAGTTGTCAACTAGGGATGTGTGCTTTAAGCAACTAACTGGATTTTATATGGGTGTCCATCGATAGCGAGCAAGTTAGAGCTGAGCATAGTTGTGACCCCGATTGGCCCTCATCCTCCCCATGTGGGTCGCTATTTCGGGAAGGTAGGTTTCTCGTTGAGGGGCTTGAGACCTGCTTAGCACCCTACACCCTCCTATCTATGACTCTATGAGATGTTCACAACTCATGCTGGGATCTTCGCTCTGTGCTTTTGGACTCTGAATTGGGCCCTCGATTTGGTCGATGACGTCCTCTCTTGTGCTTAGGATGCCCCGGATAACGCCTATAATAGAACATAAAGCATATTGGGTAATTAAGACTATCAACTTTGATATGAAAACTACTGGAGAAAAGAGACTTCTCCAATTAAATGAATTCGATGAGTTGAGATTGGATGCCTATGAAAATACAAGGTTATACAAGGAGAGAGTAAAGAGCATGATAAGCATATGCTAAGGCGGAACGTCCAAGAGGGGCACTGGGTATTGCTCTTCAATTCATGATTAAAAGTCTTCTCAGGCAAACTTTACTCTCATTGGTCCAGCCCTTTTCAAGTCTGTTAAGCCCTCCCAGATGGAGCTGTTGAAATCTAGAGAAAAGCAACCAAACCTTTCAAAGTTAATGGCCAATGTCTCAAACATTACTTGGCAGGAGAACCAACTAAAGAGAGACCCACTTACACTCTTTCTGAGCTCCTTTCAACCAAATAATAGTGCCAAAGGAGTCGAGCTCATGACTTAAAATGAGCACTTCTTGGGAGGCAACCCAAGTTTTATTTTGCAATCTTTATTTTGCTCCTTTGTTTTTCCCTTCTTTTCATTTTTTTAGTTTGTCTTTTATTTTACATAAAGCCTGAGTATGGTGAATTGGGTAATTTATTGGAGGATTGAGTTGCAGAACCACCTCTATGTGCCAAGTCCCAATTAAGAGAAGATTTGATGCGAAAACCACCTCAAAAATTTCAAGCAAGAACAAGATTGGCAGCACCGAACAGGGTCGGGATGTGTCCCAAGACACAACCGTGTTCCAAGCACATTCAGAACCAGAAAATTCTAGCACCAGACACGGTTAGCTGTGTCCTAGAACATAGCCATGTTCCATGCAAGACTCAATTCAAGAAAATTTCAAAAAAAAAAAGGAAACTCACTGATTGGCAAGCATTGAACATGGTCCTATCGTGTCATAAAACATGCCTGTGTTTTAGGCCAAAATGTAGACACGGCTACCCTATAAACTCCAACATGACCGTTCTTTCTCCAAGCTTTCCCAGCCATGTTCTCCTTCCCACAAGTCGTACGCTCTCATAGTCCCTTGCATTCTCTTCTCTAAATCTCCATCCTCTTAACCCAACCATCCTTTCTCTCTCTCTCTCAATCAACTATGCCCTCTCTCCTTCAAGCTCCCTTTCCACCATCCTCCACCTTCTTCTCTAACCCTCTTCAATCTCCAAAGTCCAGCCAAGTGCAAGTGTCTCTACATGTGCCAAAGGGAGGTACCATTTTGCTACATTAATTCTCTACCTCAATTTTGTTATTTTTGCTGATTTTGTTATCTTAATTTTCTTCTGTTTTTTATTTTATTTTATTTTTTTTGCTATTTTATCATTTTTTTCTGCATCTTTTGTTGTTGCTTTTTGCTATTGTGTTTTTCCTTGTTGAGTTTACATCATATAGTGTTGCTATCTTACTGTCTTATTGAGTTGCTTTCTTGCTATTTTATTATTTTTGCTACTTTGCTGTTTTGTTCTTCCTAAATTGAAAATTTTTTGTCAAATTTCTGCATTACTATTTTGCTGCTGCACTTGAACACAAAAAGATTATTCTAGGTGACATTTCAAATCTAGTGATACCAAAATACAAAGTTTCTTGCACTAGAAAATTTCTTTTTCTGCAAACGGCCCCTAAAAGATCTCGACTTGGTCAAGCCTCCTCCTCCCGATCCAATCTAGCAGGTAGAGGCTGAGGTAATCCTAACTAGTAACCTCATGATATAAATGAATTTGGGATCATCTTCATTACTGATTATCAACGTAGACAATATGATCAGTTAGTAAAATGAGGAATGCTAAGTACCCACTATGTTGATGAGGTTTTCCTGGAGGAATTGGGGTTATTCAATGATATCCAATATTTGTTTAATTGAATTGGGTGGTCGACATTTATTACAGTGCATTATCCCACATATGCTACAATGACCCTGGAATTCTTTAGCTCTTTTAATGCAATTTTGTTCAAAGGTCGTGAGGTCGAACAAGGCCAAATTATTTTTTGACTTTTGACTAAGATTATAATTTGTCATTGGCCCAATTTAATGAATTATTCAAACTGCCTCCTGGGACTGTTCCCTCCAGTTTTCATGCAAGCTTATTTTGGAATTCAGTAGCTATTGGAGGTAGTACGATGCTTCAAAATCAAAAGCTTTGTCAATGTGCAACCCCTGTTTTAAATATATACAACGTGTCATGGCATATACTATTTTTGGACGAGCTGAAAGCGATGGAGTTGCAAGTCAACGAGAGCTATATTTTCTGTAGGTAATGATAAATAATAATCAGGTCGATACCGGGGCATTCATGGCACAACAAATGCAAAAGGTGGGTAATGCATTGCATGGTAAAGTAGTGACAGGAGGATTAGTAGCAGCAATAACTCATGGTTTGGGGTTGGAACAATTACTTTTAGATTTGCAGCCTTTATCTAGAAACTCAAAGATTGACATGGAATCCTACTTACATAGGAAATTGATTATCAAGAGGGGATTCGAGTATTGGCTACATTTTTGAGATAGAGACCTTTTTCACCTCCCCAATCCCGAACATATCACTGTCACTGACCAAGCCAATCGGAGATACCCACTCTAAGGGGAATTTGAACATGACAATTGATTATCTAAACCCTAGATGGGGTAGAGATAAATCAACTTTAGGCTTTGTTTTCTCTCAGTTTTTCATAATTAGTGTTATGTTTGAAATGAGGTTAGGTAGTATTTATAGTGTGATATCCGACATTTAAAAAATAACTAACTTTCAAACTATGAATTGATTTAAAATGGTTACCAACTTATGAATTGATTCATAAATTGATTTGTCTATAAATATCATCAAGAACTTCATGATTGAATTGCTGTGTAAATCGATTCACACTTTCATGTAAATAGGTTATGAATTGACTATCTAATTGATTCATAAAAATTCCTAGCCTTTTGCAAAAATGATTTTTCAGAACAATTCTTTATGATTCGATTCATATTCATTTCATAAGATTTTTAGCATGAACAAATTCGTGAATCGATTCACATAGTAAAAAATAATTTTTATAAAAATTGCACTTGTAAAAGAGCATTTGAAAGCTTTATTAGAAAACTTTTGATTTTAAATCATTTCAAGTGATTTATTTCTACCTCAACTTAACTAATTTAAAAGATTTATTTTAGATCAATATAAATTAGATTACACTTATAAAATATCCTAATTAATAAAATAAAATTGTTATATCTAAAGGTGGATCTCTTGAATAACATTAGGTTAACTTTGATCTTGCAATTAAACCACAAACACTAAACACATAGTTGGATTGTGATATTAATTAAAATTATTTTTTAACATCAAAATTAAAAAAAGTATGATAACAATGTTAACAATTTCTTTAACAAAGCTAACAGCACCAACAAATGACCGTCAGTAAAACTTGTTTTTAAAACTGTTGCTTCCAGTAGCTGATTGCTTGACTAAAAGTGCTAAACCACCACTCTTAAATCGCTGCTAAAGATCAAATCGCTGCTAAAGATCATTTCTGTAGTAGTGCTTCAACTCTTTCATTAACATTTTCTTCTTCTTATCATATTTGCAGCAAATTTAGAGAAAAGAATTCTTATATTTGCGGTGAATTCAGAGAAAGAAGCTCTTAGGTGTATTTTATGTACATTACAATTGAAAAAAAAAATTAACAATTGATATGTAAATTTCATCCGTGTCAATCATTTTCATAAATAAATATATTCATTTTTTTAAATTTGCAATAAATAAAGCTGACAATAATTTCTCTCGTAGTAATCAGTTGTACATATGGGAACAAAAAGTGAGATAAAGTAAATAGAAAACGGTGAGTACATTAGTTACTCCCTTCGGGAAAAACTTACGTTGTTTGAATGTTCAGCTTTGACCTGCTATGCGAAGACTTGCGTGTATTGATTTTATGTATTATGCATCACATCCTCTTTAATAATATTAAACCAATCTATAACATTAAATAGGGAAATGGTTAAACACTTCATTTTTTTACGAAACAATTTTAAATTACGAGTAGATTGTAGGATCTACAAGACACTGTAAGTGGGGAACATGAATGATTTATCTATGATTATTTGTTATTCATCTATTTTAATATTTTTATT
Source organism: Saraca asoca (assembly GCA_026873985.1). Lineage (NCBI taxonomy): Eukaryota > Viridiplantae > Streptophyta > Magnoliopsida > Fabales > Fabaceae > Saraca > Saraca asoca. The sequence goes on along the minus strand of JANHAO010002071.1, from coordinate 646 downwards.
TAATAATTAAAATAAATATTTAATTAAAGTGTCATTAAAAAAGTACATATGTTATGTATTACATTAAAAATATTTTGTCACTTGGATATAAATAGTATAATTTTTTATGATAAATTTTCTATTAAATTGGTCATATTTATTGTTTAGATAACATTTTTAAATTTTATCGAACAATAGATAAGAGCAAATGTAGGCTAGCCAAATTAGGCTTACATAAAATAGGCTAGACTTATGTAAAAAGTTAGATCTAATTCTATTCTATTTTATTTATAAAAATATGTTGTCAGCTTGATAGACTAATGAGTTATTTTTTAATTAATGAGATGTTGACGTCGAAATTCGATCCGTGTAAGGAGAACCAATACTTCGGCCAACAGGATGTAGAGTTCGGGAATCAATTCCACTCTCGAAGTGTTATGGAGGATGGTCCGGAGGAAGAGAGGAATGGAGAGACAATGTTTTTACATGATTCGGCCAAATACGGGCGGTGCCGGACCCTAAGTCCACGGCGGAGATTTTATTGATAATGTATAAGAGTTTTTGTATACAAGATTGGCCTTTCCCTTCTGCTAACAAGACAATCCTATTTATAGAAGAGGGAGAGCAGACAAGTATTAAATGCTAACTACAGTTGAGTTACATCAAT
>JANHAO010002070.1:0-30273 GCA_026873985.1 Saraca asoca | reverse complement strand
AACCTAATATGTCCTTTACATTTATTATGTGATGTAACATAATTATAATTTATTAAATTGTATTTCACCCCTTGCTTCTATAAATGAAGGGATAGGCCATTGTAAAAGAGAGATCTCCGGAAAAGTATGCCGAAACTCTGTCAAAATGGGGGAGCCATATATAAACACTTGTATTCAGCAACTTTCCTTAATAAATAAAATCACCGTGGACGTAGAGTCCGGTACCGTTTGGATTTGGCCGAACCACGTTAAAAATTAGTGTTCTTCTTCTTCTTTCTCCATTTTCTGCACCAGGGTGTAGTTTGGGGTTCACCGACTCATTCCTGTTGGCTGAGATTTTAGTTCTCCGTACAAATCAAATTTTGCCGTCAACAGTATTCAAAATCTAATATTCAGTGGATGCTTATTTAATATTATATATATAAAATATGTGGTATAAGAAATTTGAAAATTTAATGTCACCATTCGCACACACGTGACTCACACACTAACTCTAGCTAACCTTCCCAACTAAATTATTAGTTCCGATTTACTTTAGTTCCATCAAGTCAAAGGATTCAAATGGCATATGATTCCTCGCGCATTATTTCTTTCTTTCTTTTCCTCATTTTGTTTAAAACTTGACCGCAACTCTCAATCATTAACACGAAGCAGCCGAAATAAAGTGCCGGGCCGAACGCACACTTGATATTTTATTCATCACGTCGCTTAGTTGGATCAATAATTTAACTAATTGGACAAGTAAATTGGAACCTAATAAGGGCGATCTAGTCCTTTCCTTAACACATTTGTAATCGTTTTACGACTAGCATTGCTCTTACGATAATGCTTAATTACCAAAAGATAATAATTCGTAAGTTCGACGTACAAAATAAAAGAATTTAGAGTTACAATGACAAAGACTATACAATAAGGCATTTGTGAAATCCTAATTCATCACCATACAAACAATTCTAATTATTTTTTTATAATAAATAACATTAATTTATTAAACTTATACACAAAATCGTGATCGAATAAGAAACATATCAAAAGATAGAGTCCTCTAAAAAAATATTGACACTTGAGGCAAAAGTTTTCCATCGTTTATATATTTTGTTTGGAATCAATTTTTTAAACTTAGTTTTATTTTAATACAAATAATTTCAATTTATTTATAAATAAATTTAAAAATCATAACAAAAATAATGGTATCAATTTATTATTTATTGTTTGAAATATAATGAAAATTTGATGAAATTGAATTAAAAAGTACCTTCTGATTATATTATGATAAATATGATGCCAATATAAGGTAAATATCTTTATAACATGTATTTTAAATTAGATAAAATGAATTCTAATAAAATTTTTAATATATTTAATAAACTTTACAATGTTATAAATATAATTAAAATAAAAATTATAAATAAAATGAAATAAAATATCTATTAATTTACATGAAAAAAATTATTAAAAAAATTATTTCAAAGTAAAGTAAAATTTTATTTTCAACCATTTCCCCGGTAATTCGGATTGTGTTCCTCTTACATCATTGATGACCTTGAGATTAATATAGTGTTTATTTTACATCATTGATGACTTGGGATTAATGAAGTGAGAATTGACAATGTGTTTTGTTGGGTTGTGTTGGAAATGCACTTTGAGATGTCTTCGTCACAAACGTGAATTGGCTGTTATATTTTTCTCCAACTGGCAAGCATACTTATCCAACATTTCATAAAATAATACACATGCAAAGAAGCACGTTTTAGTTTTTGGAGGCTTCTATCTACTTAAAATAAATAAATAAATAAATAAAGGGTACCACCTTCTTTGTCATGCTTTTGTCACCGGTTTATTATTAGAGTGGAAAGATTGAAACATAACCATTGAATGACACGTGAATCATCAAGATGAAAATCTTATTAAAAATAAGTTAAATCTTATTATATTAAAATTTTATAAAATCATATAAAATAAAATTGTTTTAGAAAATTTATGTTCATAGAGGATTTTGGTAATGATCCAAACTCCCGCCAATCGGGGGAACTTCGAGATCTCTGACCTATAGCCGGTTCATTTATAGCAAGACTAGAAAATAATCAAGGGGGAAGAAGGGAAGAGAAGAGAAGGAGGCACAAGGTTTAATGTGGTTCGGCCAAATCAGGATATCACCGGCCCCTATGTCCAAGGTAGCGTATTTTTGATACAATATTTCTACAATATTACAATGTTCAATCTTTGTTTTGGCAGAGTTTTGGTATGTAAGAATGATTTGTTCTCTACGGAGGGGCTCGTTCCTCATATTTATAGAGGAGAGAAGGCTGCAATGGTAATTATATATGCAGTAAATCTTTTACAACAGTATTTATTATACAAGATAGAATATGCAGAATAAATCTTTTACTTTCGACTACTGCAGCCATCTTTTGCAGGCGGGGACCTCATTTGTCTGTTAGGGTAAGACATGACTTAGTCTTCTATCGGGCCTTCAGGTCACAGGTTAGACTTCATTAGCCAGGTCGCTTGCCCGCTTGTGAATAATGGAGCTGAGGTCGAGCTCGCGAGCTCTAGCTGCGGAGATCACTTCACAAAGCGACCTGAGGTCATAGCGACTTGATCACTTCCTCGGGCTGGTTCCTTCGTTGTTCTCGAGCTACTCGAAGGTCTGTCCAGGATCGAATTTCTCATACAACAATTTATAATTCCCTTAACCTGTAACAAAACTTTTAACTTTAAAACGTCATTTAAAATATGAAATTTGTATGTATGAAAAATATCTTCTCTGTGATAATAAACCACCACATACGATAGAAAGACAAGGGAGCAGTTTATTGTGAAGAGACACCTTAATATAGCAGGACGATTAAAGGATTGGTTGGGGGGATTCTTAACCTATCCATTTCAACTCTTTATACAAGAGTTCCTCCCATGATCGTAGATTCTCACGATATGATATTTCTAATATTTTAAATCCTGATTCAATATAAATATTTATATTTTAAAATATTAATATGATAAAAAATATAATTTAATTAGAAAAACAAATTATAATAAAAATAATTACTTTTTGTATAATTATAATTTGAATTAAATGTTAACAAAATTAAAATTAGAATAGCTCAGATAGTGTTGTGGGTGTTTTCTAGCTCTATGCAAAATGGACTAACAAAGGCCCAATAATAAATAAGTTCAAAAGAGAAAAAAGCTAAGATCATCAAATCACTAGTTATAAGAACACGGAGCGAGGCAGAGGCTCTAGCTCACTAAGGAATAAGTTCCGGCTCACATAGCCAGTCGTTCACCTTGTCTGAGCTCGCATTGTCTACTATGAGCTTGCGAGTGTGATCTCACTAACTGAAGGATAGCAGCGAACCTAGATCAAGAGTCCTAACTCACAGGATGCAACATCTTGTCCAGTCAAGGGCTCACCGAGGGTAAACCTGAAATAAGCATCCATTCAAACTTGACCTATGGGGGCAGTCTGCATGAAGCAGCTAACATGGGTCCACCCATAGAAAACAATCTATAGAAATTGGCCAGTAACCTATAGAAGCCATTTTGCAGTAATCTAGGTTGTCTTGTACATTTATTATCTGATGTAACAGAAATACAATCATCCTTTAACCTTGCGTGACATACAAACAAATTATACTAACATTTGGTGAGTTGGAAAAGAGCAATGTTTGCTGAATATATAATGTCCCTTGGCACATTAATAAAGTTCCTTCAATTTTGTGCCCTCCTACATCGCATCATGACCACAAGTAGCCCATTGTCATCTAATAAAATAATTCCATAAATATATATCTTATAGTGTATGTAAATATTCTAAATCTCACCTTTATATGCAAGTTCTCAAACATAAACTTCTTTGAGTGTTTTCAATTCCTTTTATATTCTCTATTAGATTTGTTTCAACAACCCTTGTCCTCTAGCCTGTTGTACCTTTCTAATCTCCTTGGTTTATCTTATACTTCTTATGCATACCAAATGTTCATTAAATGAATAATATAAAATTAAATATGTTTTCTTAAAAAGAACTTTATTTCCTTGATGTTTAATATATGTTTAAATCAACAATGAAAATTACGAATTTAATATAACAAATAAATTAGAATTTAACAAAATATGAGTGTGAATAAAATAATTAGCTCTTGAAGAATTCATAAAAATAAAGGATAAAGTATTTTATAATTTATGCTTTTTTCCTGGGTCATTGTAGACTTTAATAATTATTTGGAAAACATAAGTTCAAAATTGTAAATGTAAACTTTAAATAATTTCCTTAAATATCCGTATGTTATAGGCAAAAAATGGTCTTAAGAGAATAAGACAAACTCGAGCCCAGCAGAGGCCAAGTCACCCATCTTGCTAAATGTGCCCCACGAGAACCATCTCGCTTATTGCCTAGAAGCGATGTGACAAGGTTTTCATGAGACCGGCTTACTAAGCAGATGACTATCCGGCCCGAACTTGCTATCCCACTACAGCGACATCACGCTCGCTACAGTGATCCTCCACAGCAATCCCAAGCTAAGCATAACAAACATCTTGCATAGTAAAATAATACTGAGTGGCAGACACATACAAGTGCTAGCCCAAAACTGACAAGAGGGGCCCACCCTGTAGACAGAAGCCTATAGTAGCCATTGAACAGTCTGTCTATCTTTTCTATTTATTTCTTGATGTAACACAACTATAGCTTGTAATTAATATATGTAACTTTTCCTTCCTCTATAAATAGGGATGCATTGTTAGAAGAGGGGAGGAGGGCAGAAACTTGTATGTCAAAACTCTGTAAAAATCTCTTCTCAAATATTAATAAAATCTCCGTCGTGGACGTAGGGTCTGGTATCGCTCGGATTTAGCCAAACCACATTAAAAACACTACGCCACCTCCATCTTCCTCCTTCTTCCTCTCCCTTCGTCTCTCTCACACTTCAGGAAGCAGCATTGGATCCTCGAATTCACTCCTGTTGGCTGGAATCTAGGACTTTCCGTACGAACCAAATTCTGTTGTCAACATTTTTTGGCACCGTCTGTGGGGATCCATATGCTCTCTGAAGTCCCCATTATAGCCTAAAAATGGTGAGAGGAAGAACCACTCGGAGTTCAACCACTCCAGCCCTCCAATCGATGAACACTCCCGTTGTGGGGGCTCACTAGTAGTCTACTATTGTTCTTGAAACTCAAGAGGCTCAAACACCTGACCAACCCTACCTAGTGTTTGAAAGCACGATAAGAGAGCTGGCCAAAACTATCAGAGCATTGGCACAAGCTCAAGCTCAGAGCACACAGAGGCAAGAAGAAATCATGACACAGCTCTAGCAGCTTCGTAAAGAGGCTCAGAAGGAAACTCACAAAGATCATGATAGCCAACAACTAGGGGGCTCATAATGAGCAGGAAGCTCCACCCTTCAATGTAAAACACAAAACCTGTTAATGGAGGAAATCCTCCTAAGGCTCAAGTGGCTAGAAGAATACCTATGATCTCAAAGCAACCAACCTCACTATGAGGAAAGTTCACCATTTTCTATGGAGATCGAGATGTGGCCTCTCCCATAGAAACTTAAAGTGCCTACGATCTAGCTGTACGATGGGAACAGTGACCCAAGTGACCACCTGGATGCGTTCAATATCTAGATGGATCTCCGGACAACTGACCCCTTGGTGAAATTCCATGTCTTCCCAACCACATTAAGAGGAGTATCTCGGGTAGGGTTCAGACACCTTCTAGCTCGTAGCATCAACAGTTGGGAAGAATGCCAGAGGAAATTCATTGACCAATATCGGGTGCTCGAGAGGCAGCTCGCGCCTCTTTATCATCTTGCAATGATCTTCCAGCACAAGAATGAACCACTGAAAGATTATATAGCCTGATTTAGGCATGAAGCCAACTCAGTGGAAAATCCTTCGGAGGAAAGCCCCTTAACAACCATCTCAGTGGGACTTCGCAAAGGCAAAAAGTTGTACAGAAGCCTCTACAAGTCCCCAGCACGAGACCTCACTAAATTCTATAAGCGAGCAACCAAACCAATAAGATGGGAAGAAACCTTTGGAATGGAGGAACCCAAGCAGAAAGTGGACCCTAACAGTCCCATCATGAGCAAAAAGAGGGGTAGTGAGAGTCACGACGACCCCACTCCTCAGCATGTAAAGAAGGCAAAGCCTCAGCGACCTGGAGGTTACTTCGAAATCTACAGCGTCCTGTCAAACACATAGGACAAAATTTTTGTCGTGAAAAAGCATAATGAGGACTTCAAAAGGCCTAGACCAATGAGAGCCTCCACCAAGTCCAGAGTCCAAGCACATTCTGAGCTTATCACAATGAGGCTGGACACACCACCTTAGAGTGCTAGGCATTGAAAGATGCCATTGAAGACCTCATCAGAAGAGGTTGACTATAGGATTACATGGTAAGACCATCAGAGCAGTGAGCTTAACAGGCTCAGCGAGTCACTACCCAAGAGCCTGAGCCCTCCATCAGAACCATATTCTAATCTTGTAACATTTCCTTATCATCAATGATGATAAGTTGTATCAATTATTACATGTTGAATCAATGCAAGTTGCCAACTGGCCGACAAAGCATTATCCAAGTAGTGAGTCTTCACTCTACCATTGTAAGGATTCATTCGGGGGTGAGATAGCACGAGGCTTACCCCATCGATACGTCTAGAGCAAACCAAATCTTGACCACTGAGCAATGAGCTTGCTGTGGTACTGATGTACAACCTCGCTATGTGACAAGCCGTCGTGTTGATTACTGCAAAACCTATCTGAGGGTGAGACGGCCTAAAGCCTACCTCACGTCAAGGGTAAGATGACCCTAGAGCCTACCTCATGTTCGAGGGTGAGATGGCGCCAAAGCCTACCTTATGTCCGAGGGCATGACAGCCCGAGAGCCTACCTCGACAGCATATTCAATTCAAGCAATAGACGACCAGCTCGCCGCATGGCAAGGATGCCAACACAAACTCATACCAGCTCTCGTGTAATTCATATATTTGCAACCAACATATGGCAAAAAAATCACGGTTCACTCACCTAATCTCTCATCTATCATAGCTCACATGTGACTTGATTCTTACTTGTTGAAGGCAACCAAACAGAAAATAGAAAGTCAAAAAGCACAGCTGATTGGCCAAAGAAACATTTCATTAATAATAAAAAATGTACAAACAATGGTGCACGAAGCATCCAATATAGCTTTCAAAAGCTACATAGAAGAGCTCACACAGCTAAAAAAAGCCTCAAAGAGGCAAGATTACATCAGATGAAGAATAAATAAAAAAACAAAGGCAAGAAGCCTGCAAGCCTAAAACTATCATTCTGGAAAGAAAGCAATGAGTTGGCTAAAGCAGGAGGCAAACTCCTACCAATAGGAAGACTAGCAATTCCACTTCTGCAGTCTTCCTATACCCGGTTAGCAACCCTCCTAGAACAAACCCAGCGCAGCTCAAGAGGATGCCAAGAGTCCCAATAGCCATGCTGGATTCTATGAAGGGAGTTGGGGAAGATAGTCCAAGATCAGCACAAGACTCCCTAGGAGCCTGCCAGATGGATCCTACATGAAGCCACGTGCAACAGGTTATCCATGTCTTCCAACACTCTGCAATAGGCCATCCATGTCTTAACAAGCTTCATCAGAAGCCAAGACATAGAAAATGCAAGGGGCTCATTAGTCTTCTCCATTAAACTTCTCTGAGGTGAAAGAAGAAGTCCCTCAAGGTATAAAAAGACTAGCTCGGCCTATCGAAGAATCTAGAAGACATGTGGCTAATCTTCATCCTACGGCCCAAAACAAGCAATAATGCCACGCCAACGGCCAAAAATGGCAAACAAAAGAAAGCATGGCCTAAAGTAAAATGAAAAGACATCTAAAATGACAATACGATCAAGCTAAGACTCTGACTGAAGATATGAACAAAGCCTTAAAAAACTTGCAACTCCCAATCCACAAAGCAAACCGAGAGTTTGGGGGCTTATGTTATGGAAAAAAATGGTCTTAAGAGAATAAGACAAACTTAAGCCTAGCAAAGGCCAAGTCACCCATCTCGCTAAGGATGCCCCGCAAGAACCATCCTGCTTATCACCCAGAAATGATGTGACAAGGTCTCCACGAGATTGGCTTGCTAAGTAGATGACTATTCGGCCTGAACTCGCTATCCAGCTACATCGACACCACACTCACTACAGCGATCCTCCACAGTGATCCCAAGCTAAGCATAATAGACATCTTGCATGGTAAAACAATACCAAGTGACAGACATATACAAGTGCCAGTCCACAACTAACAAGAGGGGCCCAACCCGCAGATAGAAGCCTGCAACAACCAAATTGCAAGAGTCTGTCTGTCTTTTCTATTTATTTCTTGATGTAACACAACTGTAGCTTGTAATTAATGTACATAACTCTTCCTTCCTCTTTAAATAGAGATGCATTGTTAGAAGAGGGGAGGAGGCCAAAAACTTGTATGTCAAAACTCTGTAAAAATCTCCTCTCAAATATCAATAAAATCTCTACCGTGGACGTAGGATTTGGTACCGCCCGGATTTAGCCGAACCATGTTAAAAACACTGCACCACCTTCACCTTCCTCCTTTTTCCTCTCCCTTCATCTCTCTTACACTTCAGGAAGAAGCATTGGATTCACAAATTCACTGCCATTGGGTGAAATCTACAACTCTCTGTATGAACCAAATTCCGACGTCAACACCATACATTTTGAAAATAAAGAAAGACCTAAAAGTTTATACTCATGCAATCATGCAAAAAGATACAATATAAACATAACATACCTAGGCCATATTCATAGCATACATAAGGATAGCTCTATTAATATCAAGGCTATTCACTAAATCTATCATAGTCATAGTCATACACATACATCAAATTTATAGCATAGCTTATTTATCTTAATTCCATTTACTTACGTAACAAACTCAAGCCTAAGCATACATAGCCTATTCAAGGATATCGTCTTATGCTACAAGAATTTTAATGTTCAAGAATGGAAAATTTCTTTATTTAAAAGTTTAGCGATGGAATTAGTGACGGCTAATATTTGGACATTAAAATTGGTGTCGATAAAAATTTAGTGAGAATCTATCACTAAAATCCATTATGAAACTTGTTGTAAAAGAGGAAAAATGACTGCTTGGTTTATTTTTGAGAACATAGTTTAATAATTATAGCGACGGATAAATTTTATCACAATAAAAAGTTTTTATAAAACAAACAAGAATATTATCACTATATTTTTTATTTATTAATTCCATCACTATATTTGAAAATCTAAAACTTTTGTCACTAATTTTATTGCTATTTTATGGATTTTATGATATATATAGTAACTTTTTCTCTAAGCCTATTGGTAACTTGAAAAAATTCCAAAGGCTTAGAGTTGTGCCTTACAATCCAATTACATATGACGTGATAGGATACTTCTTGTAACATTTTTCATTCAATCAATAATGAATAAAATAGAATTTCTTTTTCTGTATCAATCATCTAATTATTATTACTTATGCTTGATAAAGTCCAAAGATCAAGATGTCTCATGGAATATGGTCATGCATAGAAATGATGATAATAAAATATATTCCTTACAAGCCTAAATCATAAAATGGTCCTAATCATAAAGTTATTAGGACTAGATGCTAATAATTCAAATAAACTAGTACATATGATGCATACTAGATTGGACAGATGTCTCATTTCACAGGCATTGGTGTGGTGACTGTTAGAATTGTGCCTTGCAAGCCAATCACATATAATGTAATAGGACACATTTTATAATGATTTTATTCAAATCAATTATTATTGATAAAGATATTTTATTTATCATACATGCTTTAAATATCGTTTGATAAAGTTAATAGATCAAAAGGGCTAATGGACAAGATTGTGCATAAATGATGATCATGAAATGAGATTCTTTACAAGCCTTGATCTTAAATACTTCTAGTCATAGATTCACTAGAAATAGACACCAATTATTTAGATAGACTAGCACATATGATGCATGGTCAATTAGGAGGATAACATCTTCAAATTTTCAAACTTTGTTTTGGACCAAAATGGTTTTTTGGAAAAGTCTAAAAAGAGGAATTCAAAATTTTTCTAGAATTTTGAAACTATAAATTTTGAGTTATAAGAGACCTAAAAATAGTTGAAATTGATTATATGAATTTTAGAAATCCTTAGAAGTCAAAAAGTTGATCAAGAATGTCTAAGGAACAAAATTTGTAACTTTGAAATTCTATTTTCAAAAAAACTTTGGAAATTTGAAATAAGGGTTAAGGATATCGAAAAAGCATAAAAATATAGTCATTACAAAGGGATTTAATTTAATTAATTTGTATTATTATTATATGTGAAAATTGGATCATCTTTGATGGAACTGTGAATGGCACGAGTGCAGTGAAGACCTGACTTGAGAAGTACTCAGGTCGTTATGCCTTCAGTTCATGTCGCAAAGTGACCCCCTAGCTCTAGCCCATTCCTGATAAGACAAGCTTGACCTCACCATACCAAAGATAGGTACCTCCCCAAATTGAAGGATTTGGCTCGTGAGGTGTGACTAATGGCCTGAGAGCTTGCTAGACAAAAGATTAATTCATGGTTCTACCAGCAGACACATGGGGCTCACCTGTCGGAGGCAATCTGCAATAGCCGAATTTCAGGATTTAGTCGTCTATTCAAGTCTTGTACATTAAATATTGATGTAATAGATTTACTGAATGTACAATTACAATTTTAACCTCCTTTGCTCTATAAATATATGAAGAAGATAAACCTTAGAGGGGAGGCCAGCATACTAAAATACTATAAAAATATTCTCATATCAATACACTACCATGGACGTAGGGTCTGGTACCATCCGAATTTGGCCGAACCACGTTAAAAGACTTGTGTTTTCCCTGTTGCTCTTCCTTTCTTTCTTATTTACATTGCTAATTTTCTATTTGAGAATCAGTTAGCAGCTTGAGATCCCAAAAAAATCCCCTGTTGGCTGGAGTTTCAACCAGAACCAAAATCTGACATTAACATTTTGGCACTGTCTGTGGGAATTTCACCTATTCTGGTCTGTTTCTTGCTGTAATGGCCAAGGGAAGAGCCACCAGAGCTTCAAATGCACAACTTAACCCTTCAGAAGGGCATGTCTCAACAACAAACTCTTCCACCACTTCTGTCATTGGTGCAACCGCTGGCTTCCCCCCAGCCAGTTCTATACAACCAACTGTCGCTACCAACAACACTGATGGAGTGCTGATTTGGCTCCAACTTTAGGAAAAATTGGAAAACATGATGGGAGAACTGACCAAAGTAGTCATGATGTTAGCACAAGGTGTGCAGAAACAGGCCAAAGCCACAATGCCCATGGATGTTCACCAGCAGCAGTGAGTTAGACGTTCAGGCAATCCCAACCCAGAGAATTCTTTAGCTCGTTGCTCCCAAGGACAAATTCCAGGTCACAACTCTTGTGACCATGAGAATCAAAGACTTTACCAATCCCCCAGCCAATAGTTTAGGACACGAGACCTATTGGTCAGAGAGCTATTTCAGAAAATAACTCAATTGGAGGAGCACCTTCGAGCTCTGAATGATCGAGCTCGCTATGAAGAAGGGTCACTACTCTTTAAAGAGATCGAAACTCAAACTCTCCCATTTAAACTCAAAGTCCTCATGATTCCATTATACAATGGGGACTCTGACCCGTATGACCATCTAGATGCATTCAATGTTCAAATAAACTTGTAAACAATTGATTCTTTGATCAAGTGCCAAGTGTTTCCAGCCACATTGGGAGGTATACCTCGAGCTTAGTTTAGAAGCCTCCCCACCCGCTCAATTTGTAGTTAGGAAGATTGCTAATAGAAATTCATTAGCCAGTATCGAGTGCTAAAAAGACAACCTGTGCCCCCTGTCATCTCGCTATGGTCTTTTAGGGCAAGCATGAGTCACTAAAGGACTACATTGCTAGGTTTAGGCTTGAAGCCAACTCAGTGGAGAATCCATCTTAAGAAACTATGCTAGCAATGATCTTCGTGAGACTTCGTAAAGATGAAAAGTTGTACAAGAGTTTGTACAAGTCCCCGGTGAATGATCTCACTAAGTTCTATGAGTGAGCTGCTAAGCAGATCACATGGGAAGAGAGCTTTGGCTCAGAAAGACCTGATAAGAAGAGTTAAAAGGCTAGCTCCCCCATGGCAAGAAGAGAGGTGATATGGACCAGGATGACCACTCTATCAGATGAATTGCAAAGAAGTCCAAAAGTCTTGGAGGTGAGCGACCTCATCATTCGGGCCACCATGAGTAGTATAACATCCTGTCAGACTCCCAAGATAGGATCTTCCTTGAGGAAAGGGACAAAGAAGACTTTGGGATGCCCGTGCCTTCTAGGATCCCTTATAGATGAAGAAACCATGAAAAGTTTTGTCCCTATCATAATGAAGCTAGCCATGACACTTCAAACTATTGGGTACTTGAGGATGCAATCGAAGACTTGATCAGAAGGGGTCGTCTTAGGGAATACATGGCGCGATAGCCCCACTTCCCCCAATGAAGTGTCGGCCAAGAGCCAGGGGCCCGATCTAAGTCATACATTGATAATGTACCATAAAAAGAATTAATGTAAATACTTCCTTCTTCTTTGTTTGAAGCTATCTGATTGGATTGATCTATTTATTCTACCCTCTACTATCAAGTGTCTACATTTTTCATAGCTTGCATGTGGTCAACTCTTTAGAATCTCTAGGGTTACCTTGTGCCAATTGTGACCTTTGGTCCAGTTGGGGGCCCCCAGAGCTCATTCTATAGATGAATTGATGAACACTTAACCAGCATAGCTACGTGCTCACTAAGGCATGGAGATGCTCAAAATAAACTCAATTAACCAGCATAGCTGCATGCTCGTTGAGGTATGGAGACACTCAAAATAAATTCACTTAACTAGCATAGCTGCGTGCTCGTAGAGGCATGGAGACACCAAAATAAACTCACTTTGCCAGTGCAGCTACGTGCTCACTAAGGTGTGGAGGCACTTTTAAACACTCAGCGCTAGCATAGCTACATGCTCACTAAAGCATAAGGAACTGACCACCGAATTGTTTGACTAAGGCAAGTAATATTGCTTTAGCTCGCAGCTCACATGCGATTGATTGTTCGCAGCTCTCTTGTGACCTTCTGATTATGTATAGTTTTTACATAGATGGTTCATGTGATATGTATAAGGAACATTGTCTATTGTGTTTAAAAACATTAGGCCAACTGGCTATCTAAGCTTATCATCTCAAACTACAAAAGTTTGCATTGTTATGGACACGAAAAAAATAAAGATAGTACATCGAGATCACAAAAAGAAATCTTATTCATTAAAAAGCCTTAACGAGGTAAACCTACATTAGAAAGCCAAAACACAAAGCGAAAGGCTATAACTCATTTTCTTCCAAGAAGAAGGGCTGGCCACAAAAGGACGCATAACTGCTTAACTTTTTCTTCCAATGCTCCACTAGTGATGGCATAACTGCTCCTTATTTTTCTGGCCTCTAGCTCATCGTCTGATTCCTGAATGAAGCAAATCAGGAAGTGCCAGAATCTTGGCAGACTGAACAATTGCCTCACTGTAACGTCAAAAGGTCGTAATGTTGAGGTGAGGACGTAATCTGAGATCCATATGAGATCTCCCCATGATATTGGAGAAGCCAAATCTCCTAAGTTCTCTATGTAGCAGGCCATACACACCCTAATGGAAAGCCAGAATGTTGGAAACAATGGTGGTCCATCCGAAATCTTCATGGTTTGCTCCGTGTAGAGGCAGAAGGGATCTCCCCTTCCCTTAAATAGAGCCAAGTTCAACTCCACCAAAGAGTCCAGATTCATCCCCTCTAACCACCATCATTTATTACCTTGAAAAGGGTAGAGGTTGACTCACCAATAATTATCAAATATGTGCCATAGAAAGCACGGTCTAGAACAGATGAAACACTGGTCTTAGAGAGGACTTTAACTGAACGGATGCCGAAAAGTCTCAACTTCTAGCCCATAAAGTGAGCTGAGTTAGGGGGCTTATGTTATATGTGAAAATTGGATCATCTTTGATGGGCTTGTGAGCAGCATGAGCATGGTGAAGACTTGACTCAAGAAGTACTCAAGTCGCTGTGCCTTTAGTTCCTATCGCAAAGCCGACCCCCCCAGCTCGAGCCCATTCTTGATAAGACGAGCTCGACCTCACCATCCTGAAGATAGGTACCTCCCCAGACTGAAGGATCTGACTCGTGAGACATGATCAGTGACCTGAGAGCTTGCTAGACAGAAGATTAATTCATGGTTCTGCCAATAGACACACAGGGCCCACCTACAGGAGGCAATCTGCAATAGTTGAATTTCAAGATTTAGTTTGTCTATTCAAGTCTTGTACATTAAATATTGATGTAATAAATTTACTCCATGTACAATTACAATTATAACCTCCTCTCCTCTATAAATATAGGAAGAAGATAAACCTTAAGAGGGAGGCCGCATATAAAAATATTGTAAAAATATTCTCAGATTAATACACTATTGTGGACATAGGGTTCGATACCGTTTTGATTTGGCCGGACCACATTAAAAGCCTTATGTTTTCCCTGCTGCTCTTCCTTTCTTTCTTGTTTACTTTGCTGATTTTCTATTTAAGAACTAGCTAATAGCTTGAGATCCTAAAAGAATCCCCTGTTGGCTGGAGTTTGGACCAGAACCAAAATCTGATGTCAACAATTATAATTTTATCTTTTTTTGAAAATTAATAAGTGTGTTAAATTTGAGCTTGAAATGGAAGAAAGGAGATAAATTATTCAAAAGGGAAATGGTTAAGTTGTAAATAGTGAGGAGTTGACTTATTTTTCCCTAAAATACTCCTCCCTCCGTAGGCTTCCCTTCTTCTTTTCTTTGTCTTCAGCCCAAAGGAAGTCATACATACTTCATTTCTTCTTCCTTTTCAAGCCATCACTTTCTCTTTCTAACTTCACTCTTTCACTCTACAAGTAAGGTCCTTAACTCTTACTATTACTTTCTTAGATTTTTACTACTAAATCCTCTTCTCTTCCTCTTCATTTCGACATCAAAATCATATTGATTCATTGAGTATAACTTGAGTTATGATTAGTTAATGGGAGAAATCTATGGCAAAAGAATTAGAAGCTAATATGCTGTTATTTTTTATTTTGTAATGTATAGAAGATTTTGATGAAATAGTTGCAGTTTCTTATGTTCAAGTTATTGAGATGAGTGATACTTACCATTTTTATGAACTATGACATGATTCTTGCTTGAGATCTATTGATTTGTGGTGCAAGCTCGTGAAAATGGGTTTTGTGATGATATGATGAAACTTGATGATTAAGTGGATTGTTGAGATGCTAATGAGTATAATATTTAAATCATTATGTTTATGTTTGTTTATGCTTTAAAAAATATGGGATAATAAGATCCTATAGTCTCTTTGTGTCAGAAATGAGTCCCTATATTTTTCTACTATTTATATGCAAAATCTACTCGTGCGAGTTGAATCACACCATTTTGAACTAAACCCACAATCATGCTCATATAAACCCAATTGTTTTTCTTGACTGATTTGAATCAAATTTTGAACTAAAATTTCAAGAATTGAATCAACCTTCACTGCCCTATTTTTGGATTCATATCATGATTCTAATTGTGTTTGAAATTAGAATTCTTAAAAGTTTTCAAAATTTGGCAAGTAGACTCATATTTCTAATTACATTTTCTTGAGTTGAATTGAGCATTTCACAAATAAATTTTTCGATTCTATTTACAATCATACTCATTTTTCTTTAGTAATTCTAATCATATTTTCAGCAAAAAATTCAATTTGTTTACTCCCATTTTCCTTTACTTGAAACTACACTCTATTTTTGTTGACACCAAAATTCGATCAACCGTTTTGTGTTCAATGTCACCCCAAACTGCAAGTTGAATATGGAAGAAAGTAGAAAAGAAAGATATTGAAAAAGAAGAAAAACAACAAACATTAGGAGTTTTATCGTGGTTTGGCTAAAGCCAAGTTAGCCCCTACGTCCACGGTGGTTTTGATTATCAGCTAACAGTTGTTTTTCTTAGTTTGAATACAATGGCAATGTTCTCTCACTGTATACAGTGCTCTCTTTGTATTCTGGCAGAGTTTTTGCATGCAAATTTCTCTCTTTCTTTATAATGACGGTCCTTTCCTATTTATAGAAGGGGAAAGGGTTACAAATGTAATTTTATAAGTAGCAAAATGATTATTTTTACCGCATCAGGCATTTAATGCTTAGCGTCAAATAATTAATACTGGGCAAATCATTGTCAGACTTCTAGGGGCTAATGTGTTAGTTTGGAGACTAAGTTGTCAGTTGGAGATGTGCGCCTTGGGTTGCTAATTGGTTTTCGTACATGCATCTGGCTCGCTAACCTCGTGACCTAGCATTGTGTTGGTGGACGAGCTAGAGGCTTTGGTTAACCTAGCTGTTCTTGCTTGATCATTTTCCTCGAGGATAGTTGGGATGGTAGTCTTCTCGATGATAGGTTGAGGGCCTTCTTTGCGAGCTATGCTCCCTGTTTTGATGTCACTCGGTGTCTTCAGCTCATGCTCGACAGCCTGGCATCCTCACTGAGAGATCATGGTCCCTAATTTGGGCCTCCACCTAGTTAGCTGTGCCTCTCATTGGAACCATGCTTTCTAGAAAATACCCATAACATAAGCCCCCCAACTCACAACTAGCTTTGTAGGCTGGGAGTTGCAACTGATAGTCAAAGTATTCATCTATTGTCTATAGGATTGGACAAGCCTTTATGTTTAGACTATTGTGTTGTCTTTTCTATCTTTTAGACTTTCATTTTCCTTTGCTTTAGGCCATACTTCTCACTATGTGCAATTTTTAGCCATTGGTGTGGCGATCTCACTTTTTCTGAGCTGTCCAATCTATAACAGCCAAATGTCCTCTAGGTCATTCAATGAACCTGACTAGTCTATAAAAGCCTGTGAAGCTCCTCTTGCTTCTCTATAAGGTTGCCTGATGGATGCTTTAATTAAGCCCCCTGTGCTTCTAATGGCTTAGTTTCTGGTGGAGTTCTTTGAGGTGTGTATTACCTATTACAGAGGTTTTGGAGGCATGAATAGCCTGTTGCACATGGCTTCCTTGGATAGCTCTTCTTGTTGGCTCCTAGGAAGTCTTGTACAGACCTTGGGCTACTTCCCCACAACCTTCCCGTGAAGTTCAGCCTTACTAGCTGGGCTCTTGACTCTTTTTTGAATTGCTCTAAGTTTGAGTCAAGAAATGAATCGTTAGCTGGGGAAGGCTATAAGCAGGAGTGACCATGTTCGTTGGTGTTTCATCTGATATGAGTTCGTCTCCTGGAGTTGGCTCTCCCCTCCCTTGTGGGAGTTATAGCTTTAGGCCTTTGCTTTTTTCTTGTGTATCAGTACTTCTAATGTAAATCTGCCTCATTAAGGGAGGTCTTTTAATAAAGCTTCAAGCATTACATTTATATCCTTTGTCTTTGTAAGTTCACTATTTCAATGTTCAATTGGTTGCCGAAGGCAACGTGACCAACCCTTGCAAAATCATAACTTGATAATTGTTATATAGAGTGCTTAGTGGGTTAATCAACCCCAGTTATTAAAAGTAAAATTCACATCTATAGGCTTAAGCCATTAAGTTTCAACTTAAAGGATATGGGCCATATGCATGATCAGTGAATTGTGTCAGCTCACTCTAACTGGCAAAGGGCTTGAGCATCAGAATGCCATTGAGGTCAAATTTAAGTAGTGGGGTGCTGGAGCATCATCGCCATCACAAGATAGAGTTTCCATGCAGGCTGCATAGGCATATCAGTTCACACAAGAGTTTTGTGCTCATGGCACTTCTTAGACACGAAATCTTGAAATTGTCCGCACAAGATTTTTATGCATGGAGCACTTCTTAGACACGGCTCATGTAAGATTTTTTGTGTGTGGCTAGCATTTCTTGGACACGGCTTGCACAAGATTTTTTGTGCATGGCTAGCACTTCCTGGATGTGAGGTCTTGGAATTGTCTGCATAAGATTTTTGTGCATAGAGCACTTCTTAGACGTAGCCTACGCAAGATTTTTGTGCGTGGCTAGCACTTCTTGGATACGAGATCTTGGAATTATCCGCGCAAGATTTTTGTCCGTAGGGCACTTCTTAGACGCAGCTCATGCAAGATTTTTGTGTGTGGCTAGCACTTCTTGGATGCGAGGTCTTGGAATTGTTTACGCAAGATTTTTGTTTGTAGGCACTTCTTGGACATGGCTCGTGTAAGATTTTTGTGTGTAGCTAGCACTTCTTAGATGTGAGGTTTGGGAATTTTTCGTGCAAGATTTTTGTGCATAGGGAACTTCTTGGATACGGCTCACGTAAGATTTTTGTGCATGGCTAACACTTCATAGACATAAGGTCTTGGAATTGTCTGTGCAATATTTTTGTGCGTAGAGCACTTCTTGGATGTGGCTCGCACAAGATTTTTGTGTGTGGCTAGCACTTCCTAAACGCAAGGTCTTGGAATTGTCCATGCAAGATTTTTGTGCATAGGGCACTTCTTGGATGCAACTCATGCAAGATTTTTGTGCGTGGTTAGCACTTTGCGAGGTCCCAGTGCTACAAAACCTATGACCCCAACAAGTCATTTGGCACTCCCATTCGTCTTGTCTATGACTCTCAATTCTGGACAATAGTTGGCAATAATTACTCTTAATTTTGATAAGTGTGCATCGCATCATTATAAGCTGGCCACTGGCTTCTCCCGAGTCATTGGATCATGGGTAATTGATAGGCCTTTTGATCTGATGGTGGGATTAGATGCATTCATAAGCTGAGAGGGCCTTCTCTCTCCCTCTCAATTGGTATTCAAAACTTTCAAAGTTTCGGCTTCTTCTGCTCATTTACTTTTCCGATTGTTGTGACATCTTCTCCACCACCCATTTCCACTGGTTCCAGTTTGATTTTTTAGTCGTTACTCAGGCTGTCTTCACTAGAAACTGTTGTTACAAACCACTCTGGACCTTCAACCTCCACGAATCATAGTACACCTCTTTTAGCCTTGCATTTTTTTGCATTTTCCTTTTCTGTACGAAGTAGGAGACTTGATTGTGACTGGCTAAGAGATGATATTATTAATAGGTAGAGCTAGTTTAGATGCTTTGTTTTATTTGAATCAGAATAGTTAGGCTACTGGTAGACCTTAGAATCTTGGATGTTGATTTTAGTCTTTTGGGATTCTACGGTTCGATCGAAGTGTCACCTCCATTTGCTGGAGTCTAAGTTGTTGATGTGGTAACTTAGGGTGTGCATGGCCTGCAGAGTAGGGGGTTGTTAGTCTTAGCCTTCGGTACGATTTGCTCATAGTGACCTGACCAACCTTTTTCTTTGTGTAGATGGGAGTAGGTCATGCACGTCACTGTCATCTAATTAGGAATGAGGATGAAAAACCAGATTCATCCTAGAGTGCGAGAGTTGTGCGACATACTGAAGAAGTGATCTCAAGCAGGAAGGAGGTCGTTACGGGCTTTAGTACTTAGCCAAAACACATCAAGGGCTGATGGACCACTACGACCCAATGCCTTGACCACAATGTACTCAAGTTGCATTCCTCAACTGTGCGTCTCCATGACATCCAATCCACAATCCAATCATCCCAGATTCCTAAAGGGTGCAGTGTTATGGTTCCCACTCTGGATGATTTTGCTCCCCATCCTCCTCGGGGTTTCATTGCTATTGGTCTCCCATACCTCACAGCGGGGCTGAGATTTCCAATGTGGCCTTTCATTATTGATTTCTTGAACAAAATAAAACTTAGTCCATTTTAGCTTACACCAAACTCCTACATCGAACTCATCTTGTTAGCCCTAATTCATTTGGGCAATGGCCTTCCACTACGATCACCTAAAACTCTGTGCTACCTATACGACATCAGGTGCACGAACTCAGAGGATGGGCTTTAGTATCTCACGTCTCAATAGACATCATACAAGAGCATCTTGCCAAAAGGGGATGCCAAAGGGAAGTCCAACGTAGGGCATTACGAGTCTCGCTGGTTCTACATTTCATGCCCCTCGTTGCGTTACCTTAGAAACTTTGATTTTGTTGTTGGTCCGGGTAGGTAGACTGAGTGAGTAAGTTCAGTGGTTCTTTGATATTTGCTCTTGATTCTAACCTTTGTTTAATTTTGCAAATGGGACCAGTAAGAGGCCAATGCTAGGGGCTAGGAAGTTAGAGATCTTGGACAAGTTCGTGACATCTGAAGATCTCGAGAACGGCTTGTGGTTTGACAAGAGTCTCCTCTCTTATTACAAGCTTGCTTCTGTGAAAGACATTGAGCTTACAAGGGAGATAGGGATTCATTGAGCAGCAGAGGTCAGGTTAGCTAATTTGATGATTACAACAAAGTAATGGAGCTTATACTCAAGATGCCACCCTCAGACAGCGAGAAAGAGGCCCCTCCGGCCCTTAAAATCGATTCACCCTGGTCGTTACAGACCAGCCTCTAGCCCCCGAGATCAATGTGACACCAATTGTCATAGACTAGCTAACAGCCTCCATAGTGGTCCCTTCACAAGGACTAGCCTCAGCATAGCGATATGAAGAAGCGGCTGCAACTGACATCGCTACCCCCTCTAATCATCCTCCAAAGAAGTGGAAAGTTGACAAAGGAAAGAAGAAGGTGACCACCCACAAGTGCGTAGCATTAGAGTTTAAGGGTGCGAGGCTGTTGGCTAAGCCTGGCTCCAAAATAGAGGAATATACTTAGATCTTTGTTGAGAGTATGAGAACGATCCTAGGGCCCAATGGTAGGATCAAGGTGTTGGAGGCTGAACAATTCACTATTGGGAGGTTGGTGGGATATGCAACTTGTAACGGCTTAGTGGTAAGTATTGCTTCTTGCCTTGATCATCCTATTAATTGCATAGTATAACCTTGCTATTTGTTTTCACAGAGCTTGTTGATGTTGATGAAAATTGATGAGGTGCTCCTAGGCTAGGATGCTGAGAAATCTGGTCTCGTGGATGAGTTGGCGGTCTCCATAGCTAAAGTCTTGGAGCTGAGGGAGAAAGTTAAAGAGTTGGAAACTGCCCTATCTTGTGAGGTGATGCATCACAAGACTATTGTCATAAATCTTGCCCTTGCAACCAATGACCTAAATAAGGCCAAAATAGAGCTAGACAAGGCCTAGTCGTAGGCACGGGTAGTGATAAAAGTGACCGATACTGTTGAGGAGAGAGCGAGATCCATAGAGTAGTGAGCTGAGGTTGCCGCTAAGGAGTTGGAGGCATTAAAGAGAGAAGTTGAGCTCACTAGGGAGGAAGTGGCTAAAGTCAGGGTAGAGATGTCTTTGTTAGTGGTAAAGATGGCTAGAGAGACGAGGATTAAGACTTGCGCTACTTTTTTCTGCACTCTGTGGGAAAAACATCCTGAACTGTACTTCTCTTTCTTTGGCCCTCAAGCTCTGGAGGCCATGGACCGCTTCAAAAGGAGAACTACCAAGGCTAGCTTCATGGGGAAAGGACATAGTGTTGAAGTCAAAGAATCTCCTGTGGAGGTCCTTGTCCAGACGGAAAGTGGCGTGCAGGTCATTGATGCAACTCCAGCAGCTGATGTTCCTGAGGCTCCAGCTTCTGACCCCTAACCTGGTGAACACTTTGCTCTCGAAGCTCCAGCCTCTTGAAATATAAACTTTGTAATCTTGAATTTCCTTTCTAAGACTTATAATAGACTTTGAGAATTATTTGTATTAAATGATTTTGTAGTGATGGGAGCTAGACACATCTTTCTTCATTACTTTCATCCTCAAATATGCAACATTATTTGCTTATATTGGAACGAGAATTTAATATGCTATATTGCATAAAATTTTCTTCAGATCTTATTCCATAAAAATTTAAAGAATTATATACAAATTTATAATAGATTAACTCTTACACACTGGGACACTTATTGATAATAATGACAGAGGTGCTCAACATTCCAAGCTCGAGGGAACTCTACCCCATTTACATCTGCTAGATGATAGGCTCTGCTGCCTACGACCCTTTTAATGAGGTATGGACCCCCCCCAATTTAGCCCTAAGGTCCCCTCATTGGGTTTGCATGCTCTAGGAAGAACGAGATGCAGGATGAGGTCATCGAACTTGAATTTTTGAGCTCACACTCTACGATTGTAATGTCTCACAATGCACCATTGGTAGAGAGTGAGCTTGAGGCTAGCTCTTTCTCTTACTCCTTCCATAAGGTCTAGGTCTGTAGCGAGCATTTGGTCATTGTCCTTTAGGTTGAAAGTGATTCTTCACTGCATTGTGACCTCCAGTTCTACCAGGATCATTGCTTTGCACCTATACACCATTAAAAAGGGAGTCTCCCTTGTTGAGCTATAGGGCATGGTCTTGTAGGCCTAGAGCATTGTTTGCAGTTCATCTGCCCAGGCTCCCTTTTTGGCTTCTAACTTAGTCTTCAAGATCTACTTGATGATCTTGTTGATAGCTTCCACTTATCCATTAGCTTACGGGAGATCTATAGTTGTGAAGCTCTTAATGATCTTGTGAATCTTGTAGAACTTCATGAACTGCTTGCTAATAAACTGAGTCCTATTATCGATAATGATTTGCTGAGGGACTCTAAACCTACAAATTATGTTGTTCCATATAAACTTTTCAACCTTGGAAGATGAGATTTCAGTGAGTTCTTTCACTTCTGCCCACTTAGTGAAGTAGTCCACTGCTACTATTACATATTTGTAGTTCTCGAGCCTTAGGAAGTGGTCTGATCAAGTGCATTCCCTAGATTGTGAATGGCCATAGATTGGTCATCTGTCTCAGGTAGGCTGGCAGAGCTAGTGACACTTTTGCAAACCTCTGGCACTTATCACATCTCTTAACGAGGCCTATAGCATCCTGCTTTATCATTAGCCAGTAGAATCCTTGTTGAAGAGCTTTTTGTGCCAAGGATAGCCCCTAGCATGGTTTTTGCAATGACCCACATCAATCTCCTCCAGGACAGTGTTGCAATCCTCACCATCAATGCATCTCAGAAGTGGGATTGTGAACCCTCTCTTGTATAGTACATCATCATAGATGAAATATCTAACTGCTTGAGCTCATAGATGTCATGCCTCAAGTTTGTCTTCTAGTAGTTTATCATTCTGCAAGTAGTTTAGGATTGGATTCATCTAAGAGTTTGGTGTTGTTGTGATCGCCATCACGACATCTTGCTACTCAATGCTCAGGGATGACAAGAGCTCTACCGGAATCGTTCCTAGGAGATCGATATCTTCAGTAATGGATAGACAAGCCAAGGCATCGACGTGCACATTTTGAGTTCACAGCATTTGATTGATCTCACATTACTGGAAGGAACTTAACAACTCTTGGACCTTTTAAAGGTAACTTATCATCTTCGACCCTCGAGCCTGGTATTCATCTTTCACCTAGTAAATAATGAGTTGTGGGTAGTTGAAAACCTTTAACTTTTTAGCTTGCACCTCCTTGGCCAATCATAAACCTACTAACAAGGCCTCGTACTTAGCTTCATTATTAGTAGCTTAAAAGCCAAATCTTAGAGTGTAGATGACTTTGTGTCCTTCTGGACTAATAAGAAGCACCCTTTTCTCCAGCCTTTTAGTCATATGATGATCCATCAACTTATAATTCCAACCATTGGGCCTTGAGAATCTTTACTTCCTCTTGCATAGGTCCCTGTAAACTCTATAATGAAGTCGGCTAGTGCTTGCCCCTTGATGGCTGATCTGGGCTTGTGTTCGATATCGAATTGGGTGAGCTCAATTGCCCATTTGAGTAGCCGTCCTGAGGCATCCATCTTCTGCAAGACTTTTCTTAGCTTGAATTATGTGAGGACCCTTATTCTATAGGCTTGGAAGTAGGGTCGTAGCTTTCTCGAGGCGATAACCAAGCAATACATGAGCTTTTCCATGGGGGAGTACCTCGTTTCAACATCCAGCAGCCTTTTACTTACATAATAAATGGGGAGTTGAGCTCCTCGCTCTTCTTGTGTTAGGGTTGTGCTTAAGGTATGTTAAGATACCCTAGGTATACAATTAATCTCTCACCCTTTTTTGGTTTAGACAAGAGTGGAGCTCGCCTGATGTACGATTTGAGTTCCTAAAAAGCAATCTCATATTCCGCGGTCCATTTGAATCTCTTCACTCTTTTGATGATATCGAATAAGGGGATACATTTATACATTGCCTTTAAGATAAATCAGCTAAGTGCAACAATTTGGCCATTTAGACTTTCAACATCTTTTGGACCTGTGAGGGAACGCATGTCAAGGAGTGCTTTGATTTTCTCTAAGTTCACTTTGATCCCTTTATTATTGACCACAAAACTAAGGAATTTGCCTAAGGCAACTCTGAACATCACATTTGTGTGGGTTCAGCTTCATCCAGTACCTCCTCAGGCTCTAGAACATCTCTTCCAGGTCACAAACATGATCGACCTGCTGTTTGGACTTCACCAGCATGTCATTGATGTATACCTCCATTATTTTGCCAATTTGCTCTCAAAACATCATATTTACTAATTGCTAGTAGGTAGCTCTTGCATTTTTGAGCTCGAAAGGCATTAGTTTATAGTAGTATAACCCATGATCAGTAATGAATGAGGTATGTTCTTCATCCTACATAGCCATTGGGATTTGATTATACCCCGAGTAGGCATCCATGAAGTTGAGGAGCTTGTGCCCCGCTATCGCATCTACAAGCTGGTTGATCCTTAGCATAGGGAAGCTATCTTTAGGGCACACCTTGTTAAGATCAGTGAAATCAATATAAGTCTTCCACTTCCCACTCTTTCTCTTCACAAGGACAGGATTGGCCACCCAAGTGGGGTAGTATGCGTCTCGAATGAAATTGTTTACCAAAAGCCTATCCACCTATTCTTTTAACACCCC
Source organism: Saraca asoca (assembly GCA_026873985.1). Taxonomy (NCBI): domain Eukaryota; kingdom Viridiplantae; phylum Streptophyta; class Magnoliopsida; order Fabales; family Fabaceae; genus Saraca; species Saraca asoca. The sequence continues at coordinate 5,326 of JANHAO010002070.1, read as the reverse complement.
ATAATGTTTGGTCATCATCGACCTTCTTTTTAGGCAAACCAGCTTGACCCGGGCATCAATATTGAGTCTATGTGACATTACATTCGGATCGATGCCCACCATGTCTTCATGGTTCCAAGCGAAGATGTCCAAGTTTGCCTTGAGGAATTTCATTAGCTGTATTTTCACATAGGGTGGTAAGCACCTCCCCAACTTGAGGCATCTCTCTTCATCTGCTTTGCTAACATGCACATCCTTGAGCTCTTCAATGGGTCCAATGGCTTGTTTGGCATCCATCTCATGAGGGTTGAGAACATGGCCAACTCCCCTTGTGCTCATTACCCAGGCTTCTTCTCCAGACACCATATGCACCTTCTTCCCTTAGACTCCAAGCTTGACCGCATCTTCGTAGCAGCACCGAGCTACCTACTACTTTTCTTACACACACCCAACTTTGTTTAGGGTTAGGAACTTAATGGTCAGTGTCCTGGTTAATGTCACTATATCAAAATCATTCATGGCGGGATGCCCTAACACCACATTATAGGCTGAGGGGCAGCCTATCACTCGAAAATTTGCCATGACAGTTGCTTGTTGGTCGAGGTCACCTAGGGTGAGTGGGAGTTTGATTGATCCTACTGAGACTATTGCATCTCTCATGAAATCATAAAGAGGTTCAAGGGAAGGATCTAGCTGACTCATGCTTACACCCATCTGGTCAAAGCATCCCTTATGCATCACATTCACGGAGCTCCTGGTGTCAACCATTATCCTCCTTACTTCAGCATTGCCAATCTTTGCCTGGATGATAATCGCATCATTGCGGGGGTAATGAACTCCTTTTGCATCCTCTTCTGTGAATAAGATGTTGTCCAAGGCTATTTTAGCCTTCTTGGCAAGTCTATCATGTTCCACATGACTCACTAAGAGAATGTAGCCCATTGCACGCACATAGTGATCATGTGATCGGCTCGAAGTGCCTGCAATATGAGGTCCACTATATATAGTAAGGATGGTCCTCATGGAGGGTGCCTCATTGTGCTCCAGAGTTTGATGGTGCTGCGGTGCAGGTTGCTAGGGACACGATCACTACCCTGGGGACCTCACCATATAGTCCCTCAAGTGGCCCCTCTTATAAGATCCTCGATGGTGTCCTTTAGCGCCTAGCAATCTAAAGTGTTGTGCAAACTTCACTATGGTAGGCACAAAATTTATTATGATTCCTCTTCTCAATTGGGGCCCTCAAGGGGCTAGGTCTGCCAAAATCTTCATTATCCCTCTCAGTCACGTAGATCCTATCTGGCGTGTCCGACAAAATGGTATAGGTATCATAGTGACCTTAAGGTTGAGACTGCTAGTTTCGGGCCTTCTTCATGGCTTGGCCTCTAGTGCCACCCTTTTGGCCCTCTTTACTACTCCCACCCCCAATTCTTCTCTTGCCTTGTTTGGAGGTGCGAACCTCCTCCTTCCAATTTGACTTCTTCGGGCCAAAGGTTTCTTCGCATCAGATCTCCTTGGCAACCCGTTCATAGAATTCACCTAGGCTCTTGACGGGGGACTTGTATATGTCCTCATACAATTTTCCATCCTTTCAAAGTTTGCTTGAGATTGCCCTGAGGATGCTCTCATATGATGGGTTCTCTACATTACTAACTTCATGTCGGAACCTGGTGATATAATCTTTGAATGACTCATCTTTCTGCCAAAAGACCATTGTTAGATGGCAAGATGGGACAAGTTGCCTCTTTAGGGCCCTATACTGGTCGAGGAACTTCTCTTGACATTCTTCTCAACCCCTAACACTATGAGTTAGGAAACTTCTAAACCATATTCACAACACCTCTCTCCAAGCTTAGCGAGGATGTCTTAGCACTTCACTAATGGATTAGATGTTTGCAGGTCCATCTGGATGTTAAAGGCATCCAAATGACTGTAGGGATCACTATCCCCATTATAAAGGGTGATGTTTGGAATTTTAAATCTATGAGGAAGGGGCTTCATCTTAATTTTTGCTATAGAGCAGAGTTCTCTCCTCGCGGGATTCTCAGTTCCCCTGCGATGCTAAGTTCTTTTCTAGCTGCTCCATCCTTTGGAGTAGTTCTTCAACCATTAGGTCTCAGGACTTAGACTGATGACTATTGATTCATTGGCTCCTTTCATCTTGCTTACTGTGAGAGTGGTGGTCAGAGGTTCTATGTTTCTTATCGTGCTCATGATCCATCTCTTGTTCACCATCGATTTTGCGTGAACCCTCATCTTCTTGTGAGCTCTCTCCTTGCTGGTCATCTCCCTTATCCTTTCAAACTTGATGAACTTCAGACCTTAACCATGAGTTAGATGAATGAAGTGAACTGGCTTGCTGACATTTGATACTGGCTTGTTCCTCATGCTGAGGCCCTAGGTGATGACATTCACCCCCAAGTGCAGCAACCTCACCCTATCTTGGTGCGTCCTGGGCGTGTGCCTAGGCCAATGCTCTGACTATATCAACCAACTCCCTCATGGTGTTTTCAAGCACTTCCTAACACTGGTCAAGTGCTTCCTGGCATTGTTGCCAAGTTTGAGCTTCATTGATTTCAGGAGCTATAGGTTGGTGGAGAATCAAAGAAGCTATGTTGGCATTGGCACCTGTCATAGGGGTGGCCATGCTCTGCTATTGCTGCACCTGACCTTCAGGTTGGCTAGTAGGGATTTTTGTACTCTTGGTGGCTTTTCCTCTTGCAATTGTGCTTAAAGTAGCTTATCAAGAATAAAAGATGAAGAGTATGCAATGGGGGCCCTCCTTCTAATGGCAAAATGTTGACACCAAATTTTGGTCAACAGGTTTGTGTTCAATGTCACCCCAAACTGCAAGTTGAATATGGAAGAAAGCAGAAAAGAAAGATACAAAAAAAGAAGAAAGACAATAAACACCAAGAGTTTTATCGTGGTTTGGCTAAAGCTAAGTTGGCCCCTATGTCCATGGTGGTTTTGATTATTAACTTACAACTATTTTTTCTTAGTTTGAATACAATGACAGTGCTCTCACATTATATACAGTGCTCTCTCTATATTCTAGTAGAGTTTTTGCATGCAAATTTTTTTTCTCTTTATAATGATGGTCCCTTCCTATTTCTAGAAGGGGAAAGGGTTACAAATGTAATTTTACAAGTAAAAAAATGATTATTTTCATCACACTAGGCATTTAATGCTTGGCATCGGATAATTAATGTTAGGCAAATCATTGTCAGACTTTTGGGGGGCTAATTTGTTAGTTTGGAGGCTGAGCTGTCAGTTAGAGATGTGTGCCTTGGGTTGTTGACTGGGTTTCATACATGTGTCTAGCTCGCTAACCTTATAACCTAGCATTATGTTGGTGGACAAGTTGGAGGCTTTGGCTGACCTCGCTGTTCTCGCTCGATCATTTTCCTCGAGGATGGTTGGGATGGTAGTCTTCTCGATGACGGGTTGAGGGCCTCCTTAATGAGCTGTGCTCCCTACTTTGACATCGCTCACTATCTTTAGCTCATGCCCAATGGCCTGACATCCTTGCTGAGTGATCTTGGTCCCCAATTTGGGCCTCCACCTAGTTAGCTATGCCTCTCACTGGACCTTAGCCGGCCCAAACCATGCTTTCTGGAAAATACCCATAACAATTTCTTTGACTCAAAACCATCAGAATGTCCAATTAAACATATATGTCAAGTGTAATATTATAAGGGAGTGGTTAATAAACTAGCATTAATGAATACATGTGCATATAATAATTTCTAAGCAATGAGTTTAGAAGAGAATGCAAATATGAGTTGAAAATACATTGCAATGGCTATGGATCTTTGTGATTGTGGAAAGGTGATATTGTGAAGTTATGATTGTTGTCGAAATTATAATCACTACAATGAATGATTATATGATGTGAATCTTGATTATGTGGCGAGACTTAAAATGATACACATTGTCATGAATGATGATGAAATATGGTGATATGAAAGTGATAAGATATTCATTACGAGAATGGAATAATTGAATACTTGGTAGCCTTTGAGGCTTGATATGAGAATGATAGGTTATAGTGGGAAATTATGAACTAGATCTTAGATCTACACATTCCAATATGGTGGAGGGGCATAAGGCCGGTGCTAGAGGGAAAAGGTTGGGCTTGTGCAGGCTACAGCTGGAAAGGAGAAGCAATGAGGGTTATAATTGAATTATGACTATGAACTACATGATTTATATTGTTGCTGCTTGAAATGTTTAAATTTGATATCATGAAATTGATATACATAATGAATTAAAAATGTTGATATACGGCTATAAGAGCCAGATTTGGCCTAAAGTGGCCTAATGTGCTGAGAAATGCATAATGTGAATTACCTTAATGGTAAGTCTTTGAATACTTTATAATCCTTTATGGAAATGACATGAATACTAACTATTTGTTGATGGATGTATACATGTGTATGAATGTAAGGCTCTTATTGTGTGATGAATTCATATGTTTTGTACATATCTATCTCATTGAGCCCTAGACTCATTATTCTGTGGATTGTTTTTCAGATACTCAAGAATTAGTGGTCAATTCCCCTATTGAAAAGTAAGATGGATAATCAACCAATAGAAACCACAGATGATACATTCACCACTACGATCGATAGTCCTTTAGAAGCATATGAAATTAAGATACATTATATCATAATTTTAAAGTTGGCAGGATGTGAAGTATGATATGAGAAACAAACAATCACTCTGCAACCCCCAAACATATTATTAATGATGGCTATGGGATGGTTTGATCCTTAGAGGATTTACCATCGACACTTTTTTTGAATCACCTTTTTCAAAATGTAAATAGCATGGTCATCAAATCCTTAAGGATAGGGTTAGTCTAACCCATACTTTTGAAATTCTTACAAGCTATAGGTTAAACTAACCTTATTTTGTGTTATCCCTAATGGAACCTGGGGTGTTGAAGAAGAATAGTTATTGAAACTAGCCAAAGTATGCATAAAGGTTTTGGGAAAAGCATGTTGAGAGGTGAACACTGATGACAATAAGGGATATATGTCTTAATGGGTGATGTCTTTATACATTATGTAAATTTCAATTTTATAAATATATATTTGCCATTTGAAATCTCATGGATTTTATATTAGTCTGGATGGGTTCCCTAGGCCAATTTGATTGGACCCTATCGCATCCATGACTATATATTCTATGGATTTGGATATTAAAGGTTGTATATTCATCTTATGTTGCATTCATCATGCATTGCATATTAAGATAAAGTCTATGGTGAGAAGTTAATTCATTCAATCAATCCTATAAGGGGTTATGGGATTATGAAGGTGATTGTTAATGATATAAACTT
>JANHAO010002069.1:0-30122 GCA_026873985.1 Saraca asoca | reverse complement strand
AGGTCAGATCTATAATCATCCTTTTCTCAGTATTCTAAATTTCATGCTACATGATTGGTTAATCTATTGATTAAATCTTACATAAAATAAGTACCAAAAATTGAAATTAAACACCTTTTTCTTATGTGAACATAAGGGAACATGTTAGATACTGAAACTCTTCCGTTGAAAAAGGATAATTGAGAGAGCAAGAACTAGTTAAAACAAGAAAAAGACCTGTACATATAATAAAATTAGTCACACATGATGAAAGTGATCGATCGAATATATTCTGATACTTAAGTTAATTCTCACACAAAATTTTAATAAATGTAAAGAAAATAATGTGAAAATAAGATATTTATTCACTTATATAGATAATAAAAGTGTCAATTGTCGTGCTTTTAAATAAATGATAGGTAGTTATATGTTTCTGACGTACTAGTGGCATAAATGAGATTTTCGCTTGATGATTGCTGTGATTAGTACATTACTTATGCATGTGTTGAGTCACGTCAATTATTGTGTAATAAATATGGGATTGATTTTTTTAAATTTTTTTGCAATCAAGTTTATAACTTAAGTTGATCGACCTAGTGCTATTAATTGTTTGATTTGCCCCTAAACCTTTGCCTTTGCTTAGCAACTTTGTTCTTACTCAACTTGAGTCATTTATTTAAGGCCAACTGCTCGATGGTTAAAAACTACTTTGGGCTCTGTCAAAAGCCATTGAAGTGGTTGCTATAAATCATTTAAATATTAAAGTAAATCTTAGTGCATATTTTTTTAAAAGAAAAAAAAAAGGGCTTGAGGATTCCGCGTCATGAGAAAGGAATAAATTTGCTAGCCAATCAGCACAAAAATTAACCTTTGTAAAGACATGGTTAATGACAACACTCAATTGTCTTCCTAATAGTTTTTGGCATTTTCTGATGAGATTTCTACGCGTGAAAGCTAGACTATTGCTCTTTTTAAGAATTTTAGTGAGCACAAGAGAATTTGATTCAAGAATGACTTGTCTGTATCTCAAATGCCAACTTAACTCCAAATCTTCCATTGCACCTCACATTTCAGCTTCAAAGGAAGAATATTTGCCAAGATTTTGAGAAAAGCCTCCAACCAACTTCCTAGATAGTTTTGAATGAGACCACCACAATCAGCTTAAGCTATGTTATTTTTGGAGGCACCATCTGGATTGAGTTTCACCCAATCATGAGAAAGGGGATTCCATGATATGTTCAAAAGCATAATGGTCCTTACTCTTTGAAAGAACATTAGCAACTTTTTGAGTTGCAATAACTGATTTAGTAAACTTTTGAATAATCAAAATAGGATTATGAAGGAATTGGAAATTATATGTGAATATGGCTAGATTTCTTCATTTCCATAAGAACCAGATAGATTTCTTCTTAATTTCATGAATAGTGCATTTGGGATGTATAGTGTAAGTGGGGATCGCTTCCACAACCAATTTGGCTAGAGTAGCCCTACTATGGAATTTTTAAGACCTTCCGGGACATTTCTAGAAAAAAAGGATATGGGACTTGCCTTGTTCACATTCTACCTTGAAGTAGAAAATTTCAGAAGACATTGCAAAGTTGTTTCACCTAGTATTTGATAAGGAGATTAAATACTCTATAATCAATTATTGAGTTCAATTATAAACTCAATAATTGATTATACTTTCTCTTTTGACTTGTTTGATTGTAATTTAAAAATCTTTTATTTATCAATATATAATCCCAATGAAAGTAAAAATTAAAAAATATAATTTACTTTCTATATCAGGATTCTTGGCAAGTAAATGTGGACTTTTCTTCTCAAATTAATATTAAAAAGTGTTTTTTTTACAAACTATTCAAACAAGAATATTAAAAAGTGTTTTTCTACAAACTATTTAAGCAAGAATATATTATTATAAAAGAATCTTAATGTATAATCAATTCTTTTAGAATTAATTATTAATATTAATTATGCTCATATAAGTTATTATACCAAACTTGTTCTTATTTATATATTAACATTATATACAAGGCTGATTAAAAAAAATATTATAATGGTAAGCAGTTCTCAGTGTAATTAAAAAGTCACGCTTGTATACCAACTTAATGGTCATGTGTCACCACAGATATTGACAATTACATAAATATACGTTATTAGATGAGATTAAAAGAGGTCATTTACGTTCAAGATAAAAAAATAATAATAACTATACAATATAACCAATATGTGGTAGAAAATAGAAGATAATGTTTTTTTTTTTTACTTTCTCTCGTTTATTTTTACTCTTTATCTTTTTCCCATTTGGTGATTGAATAATTGATTGTGAGCTGCTTCCATTCAAAATACCCATCATCTTCTTCTTATATAGCCCTTTTTCAAGTTTTTAAAAAGGGAAATATTCTCTTGAAGAAAAAGCTAATTAACCTTTTCTCTAGGCTCTCAAAAACCATCCTTTAAATATCACAAATTTGTCGAAAAACGAAGCCAAAAAAATTCAAAACAAAAGCAACATTGTTTCACTATTTATGATATTTGCCATTGCTGCTGACCTAATCGGCTAGCAGCCAGCATATTAAAAATTGAAGAATAATGAAATAAGAGCAACGATTAAGGACAATTTTGGTTGGCATGGCCTTAATGGTTGGCAACAGAGAGGACCATGTCAGTCGGTGGGTCGGTTCTTGCTCTATCCATTCAATAAGATAAATAACACAAAAAGCCAAGTGACACCAAAAGTAGTAGTAGTAGTAGTATAATAAAGCTATAGGGATTGAAGGAAGATCAATCTTGGCTGCAAGTCCATTCATTCATTATTTTTCACAACTATAATTTAATATATTTTGAGTTAAATTCATTCTATTATTTTAAAAATTAATAATTACGTATAATATTGTGTTTAATTGTCACTTAATATTTATATATAATAGAATTTGAACAAGTGAATTCAACAAATGTATGAATAAAGTTAAATTAGATTGTAATATGTGTATAATTAAGTAATAATTTATGATTAAAAATAAATATATTTAACATTAATTTGACTCTATGTGTTGTGTGAATGTGCGACGGTATCTGGTTGAAAATAAAGGAAAGTGAGTAGCAATTTTATCAAAAGCAAATGGTAAGAGAAGATAAGATTGTGTTTGTGAGTGCCATTCATACCATAGTGGTGGGGATATATTGGAAGGAAACTTGGATTGAATACACTCTTTAAGTCAAAGTAATTAAGATGGGCAAAGCTATTTCACTCAATTTTGTATGCCAACTCAAATTATTTATCTAATTAAATTTATGAAAAACAAGATAGAAAATGAATAAAAATAATAATAATATTTTTATTATAAATAAGGAAAAAATTTTCGTGTGACAGGATTAAAAATTTTAATATTACTTTTTATTATATTTTAATAAATTAAAATATTATTTTTTTAATTTTAATAATCATTTTATTATAATATTAAAATATAATAAATAATAGTGCTAACATTTTAGTGTTTGTGGAATACTAGAAACCTTTTCTAAAGTAGGGTAAGAGAGGCTGAGGTTGTGTTTGAGACTTCTGAGAGTGAGTGCCATTTCATATTCTAGTGGTGGGAATATAATAGAAGCAAACTTGGATTGAAGAAAAAAGAGAGAAACAAACAAAAATTTCAACATTGATTCGCCAAGTGATGACTTTAAAAGCCCCCCAAAAGGAAGAGTCAACAAGGTGATTCTTTTCCCCTGCCCATTCTTTCTTTTTTCTTGTCAAAGTTCTAACCAATACTACATCATCATGATAATCATAATTGAAAAAGCACCTTCCCAATTGATGATTCAGATCATCAAATTTCGCACCTATCATTACATAGATGTACTGTAATAGTAATTTCATTAAGGCCACTGATTCTGCACATATTGGCACTATAGACCCTTTTGCAGTAAGGTGCATTATTTGGTCATAAAATCTTTAGGGTTTTTGGCTTCATCTGAAGCATATAATAGTATGCATTATTTGTTATATAGCATTGTCCTTATGCAAAACAGGTGGAATTTACCATTTTTAGGGCAATTAATGCAAACTTTGGGTTTCTTAAATTAGGGTTTGGGAACAAGAAGTCAGGAATCTTTCACATAGAACATTAAATATCAGACTCCAACCATATAACTATCATCTTCATGAACGGCTATCCTTTCCTTACTTCCACACAATAAGCTTTGCTTGGTTGCAATTGGTTGGTACGTGGTGAATAAGGATAATAATGTAATTAATTCTTGACCTTGTGCACAAAATTAATTGGTTGTAAACCTAGCTAGCCCTATAACTATATAATGTGAAGGGAGGAATTTAAAGACAAGAAGATTTATTAATGGATTTATGGTTTCTTGTCCTTTCTTTTCTGCTGCAACTTATGCTTTTGTCAAAGGTATTGTACGCCTAATTGATTGAGCAGCCCAAGAGCATCAAGATGTGAATCACCAACCATATAATATAATTTAAAACAATGATTCACAATATGATTGAAATTACGTTGCGATGGTAAAAATTATGAAAAGAAACACAAAAAAAGATTATAAAATTGAAATGGTTTTAATATAATCGTGATAGGTCATAAAATGGTGATTATGCAATTGCAATTTAACTTGTAGAGAGATATTTAGAACCTTAATCTAGAATTAAAGGTGTCTTGATGTAACTTTTTTATTTGTTTTTCAAAGGGATAAGCTAACCTTTTCTTTTCAAAACCTCCCAAACAAGTTGAACCCAGGACCATTTTCCTTTTACAGAGGTAGAAAGGAGAGCCTCAACTTGTTTTACAAGTCAAGCAAAGCACATAGGAACATGAGAGTTTAACTGAATTAGCCATGTGAAGAGTTAAGTAACTGCCAAACTTTTAAGAACTCTTTCTTTGTCAAATAACTGATGAGATTTTAGGGTTACATGAAAAATGTTGGAAGTCACCGGAACTTGCTTAGCACATCTAAATTGAATCTGTAAACCTAAGAGCCTCATTGAGAAAAAAAAAAAAAAAAAGTCAGCAACTGTACAATTTAGCTACAAAGAATAACTTGTTCTCTCAAATGGAATCGAACAAATTAAAACCCAATAGTTGATATGCTGCATTTGACTGGCAATTGAGCTTTCCTGCTATGTTAGCTGTTGACAATGTGTATACAAAAATTGAAGAAAGAAAAAGGTCAAACATGTGTGATGGTCATCTTAATACTTCATTTCACCTCTTAATGTTTATTACAACCTAACAACCACTTTTTGAAATGAAAGGAAGAAAAAACTTATTGCTCTTAACTTGCATAATTGTAATATATACCTAACATAGAGCAACTCCACCACAAAAAAAAAAAAAAAGAATTAATTTGCAAGCATCCCATGTGTGATTCATAAAGTAATAAGAACAAGATGCTAAATTAATTCCCATGAATTCATTTAAGGGCAACTACATGGTTCCCCTTTGTACTCCATGTATCTTCCGACAATGCAAATGGTTAACCTGTGACTCAACTGTAAAAATGCCTCTTCACCCATCTTTGTCTGATTACACACCTTGGCCAAAACACCCTTTTTTTTTTGGAAGTATTTACGATGAGATTAACAAAACTTCGTATAAATAAGAGAAAATAAGGTTATTATAAAAAAAAAAGATTATGATTGTAAAATGCAATTTAAGATTATAGATTCATAGAAATTAAAGAAGCCATCTACTCAAGGTGACAAACTTACAATGGTATTATTGTGTTAAAAGAAGTGGGTTTTAATATAATTGCAAGGTTAAATAGTTTAACACATTATATATATGATTTATTGTGGGTAATGATTAATTAAAATATTGATATGATCATTACTATATTACAAAAGATTATAAATTAATATGAAAAATATTATTTTACGTGACTCAAAATATAATTAAAAATATTTATTATAATCATAATATTATAATCACATCATGTAATGAAATTTGTAATTTAAATTTCTATTAATTAATTCTATCCTACCTTAGAAAATAAAATCATCATAAATGAGTGTGATTATATAAGTAACACGCCATACGTGCTATTTTTTCTTGTAGAGTTGAGTTTTCCAACACATAATATATTGGTTCCCTTTCTTTGTTTTGGAAATAGTATTGTAAATTGATGTGTACAGCTTACTATTCTTTTGATGCAGAAAATGGTGGCGTTGCCTTAGGTTCACGCCACAAACACCATGATTCCATGCCCCTCCAACTAAGTCATACACACTCAAAAGCCTTCGCACTACCTAAGCCGTTTTTCAGTCTCACATGTGATTTGTTGCCCTAAAGATGCTTCAGACTTTCCTTTCTTCTTTCCCTTTAGGCCTTGTTTTTATAAATTCACCATTGGTCCCATGCAATTTCCATTGACTCTTGGATCCTTGTATTGGCGTGTTTCACGAGATTTGAAATTTTAAGACCTCAATTCACATACAATATGGTATAAAGATCAATAAGATATTATATTATAATATGTTTAATCTAAGATAAAAGTTTATATAAAATTATTTTATTTTTTATTTGTTGTTATGTTGTATAAGAATGTATTGATTTAAGAAATAATTAATTATAAATTTTTATGTTAAGCATTTTGTAAAAAATCCAATGAGGAAAATAAAATTTGAAACTCAGGATTAAAAAAAAATCATTTATTTTACAATTTGATTCGACTATACATGAACATCAAACACAAGGAGACATTGCTGTTAATAACACAGACTATTTTGACAATATCTCATATGAATATCTGCTAAAAAAAATCAAATCAATTGTTAGCAGAAAAAATCTCTATCAGCCTTTAATGCCACTTTTACTTCTTCTGTGTGTTATCATATAGATATTTTGTTAATGTGTTGCAGTCTAATCCCACTAGCTATTCTAAATCCACAAGAACAATAATTGCAAATAAATTACTACCAATAGGCTTAAATAGTTAATACCCTTTTGACCAATAGAGATGGGGATGTGGTAGAATTTGATTAATTCAAGCTTGCCAACGGCCATGCTATGTTGTAAAGTACTTTCATTCAATTTTCTTGTGTTACATTATAAAAATGGACTAATTCAGCTCAAATATACATATTTAGTCAAATACCTACCTGTCTAATTACTAGGGTGAAGCCCATCAAAACTTGTGGTTGGAAGTTGATATAAACAATTGTACTTGAAAAGTTCCGACTCGAAGCAGTTGCAACTGACAGTGAAGTACATTTATGTTTATGTAAATCCCTAAAAAAAATGTTAAATCTATGTTTTTATGTCTTTTAGATCATATCCTCTCATAAAACATAAAAAATAACTAAATATTAATTGAATGTGAGTATAAAAACATGAATATAATGAAACTCAAATCATCATACCTTATTACATATTTTGATATTTCTTATGTGAAAGTTCTTTTAGTAATTAAAAAAATAGATAAATAGGAAATATATGGAATATTGCTTTAAAATAAGACACTTTATTAAAGAGAATCCATATGCACAATGAGTAAATAAAAAATTTTATTCCGTGAGAAATATTTATTTAAGACACAAGGCTTTATTTTTATTTTTATGCCAGAAATTCACATGATTTATTTTTTAAAATTTTTTAATTTATTTTTTTATTAAGTAAAAATTTTCATTTTCTCGTTTAGTATGACAAGATTTTAATTTTCTCTCCTTGGCAGTGATGCAATTGTAAACTAACTTCATCTTGAAAATAGCCTCTTCTATCCCAATAAAAAATTATCAACAAAACTTGAAACTAAAATGTTTTTGCTAATACAATTCAATCATACTAATTGAATCATCTCTCCAAAGCATTTCATAGGCCTATGACGGGAAAAAAATACAAAATTGAAACCAATTATACAAAAGAATCTAAGTATATAATATATATTCTAGAATTATAACAAAGCTGATAAGGCTCACTTGTGTAATTATTTCAGCATTTATGATTTCATATTTTACATTAACAAGACAAAGATCACATGGCCCGGGAAGTGAAAGAGTCGTGCTGCTAACGGGATTTTTAGTGAGAAAAAATTTGGAATTTATTGAAATCACATGGATTACAAGTCCAATCACTCAATAAATACTCATAAATTCAATAAACTTATTATAAACATGTATAATGAAGCTTATTTCACATTCTAATTTATAATAATAGGGAAATTCAAGGAGATGGGTAGGCTAAGAAAACTGGCTTTGTATAATTGCTTTAGTCAAGTTGGGTATCAACTTGCTGTTTTATCTGAAAATGATTTCCATTTGTCAGTGGCTTACCACTACTAAAATACTATTTGTAAGCTGTCAAATTCAAATGGCGTAATTAGATTACACACAGTAACATGCAGCAAAGCCTTTAACCATGGACTAAGATTTAATGTAGCAGTTGCAATTGTTATAATTAATTTTTAATTTGTACAATATTTACAAAAATTCAATGATTTCGCATATTTAGATAGTTAAATATAACAACTGCAGTTGTAATTATGATTAGTAAATTAGATTCGAATTCTCCAAACTATAATAAACTTTCTTTATCACAGTCTAAAATAGGGGGGGGGGAACCTTGACTTCACTGAGGTTTATCAAAATTATCTAAAACTCTTATTTAACTTTTATTAGCCTACATAAATCTCCTACTTAATTTTAAAACACATATAGACCTTCCTTAAAAAAAGTAAAAAGATGCAATGTTTTTTTAACTCAAGTTTATATAAATTTTTATCAGTAAATCATTATTTCATTCGAATGCGGCTAACCAGAACACATATTTAATTATAAAATATATAAAACCACTTTGATCTTTTGTAGATACAAAATTTTCAGTTCAGTTCCTATATAATTTTCATTTTCAATTTAATTTTTCACAGATTTGTTTCCTTCAATTAAGTTCTCTTTTTACGAAGAGCATGTGGCTTAAATATATAAGATAATAGAGCTTAAAGTAAATCTAGAAATTTGTGATAATGAAAATTTTAAAATTTAATTTAAGTATAATATTTTTTTTATCTTTTAAAAGACATCTCATGCAGGTTAAATTTGAGAAATAGTTGGCACAATTTTAATAAATCTTAAAGGAGATCAGACTATTTTTTTCTATAAAGACAGATATTATTGTATTCAGATATTTAATAAATTCAAGTTGAAGGAAAGTGGTGAGAGTGGCTAGTTTTTCAACTTGTGAACCAAAAAAGAAAAATGTTTGGAAGATAACGTTGATTTTCATAGTGATGGCGATTTTGAATACATATTTTATGTTTTTTGTTTTGTGTTCAATAGAGACATCGTTTTCAGTCACAGTATTAGTTTGTGGTCAAGAATGCCCGATGTGAATCTTCCAATGACCATATAAATATAATAAAAAGGTCGCCAAGAATTAGATTATTTCAAAATTTTAAACTATTTTATGAAAGATTTAAATCTTTTTGAGAAAAATGATAAAAACCACCTCTTAAACTGTTAGGTAATTGGGTTTTGCCCATTAATTTTAAAAATTCGGAATTAAAACTTAGAATCAACACCTAATGTTTATTTAATTATGTGATTTTTTTAAAAAAATTACAATATTATCATTTTTAAAATACTTTTGAATCCATTTCCACATATTTAATTAAAATTTTATATATTTAATTTCTTTTTTTATTAATTTTATTATGTAAAAATTATTTATGAAAAAATCATTTAATAAATTAATATATAATAATATTGTGATTCTTTTTAAAAAATTTATGAAAAAATTATGTAATTAATTAAAATAATTAATTAAATTGATATTAAATGTTAACTTCAATATTTTGTATAATTTAAGACTTTAATTTCAAATTTTCAAAATTGATAGATGTAAAATTCAATATTACAACACAAAGAAAAGAAGAGTATTTTTGCAAAATTTATTTTATCATTTAATATGTCTCTTTCATGCGAAAGTCGTTATGACTTGTTTGGATGAAAAAATCAAGGAGAAAGAAAATTAAGAAAATGTAAGGCTAACTTCCTTTTTATGGATTACCATTTATTAAACCTTGTGTTTTCTTCTTCTTCTTTGCGTTCAAATACATATCATATCAAGAATATTCCAATCATCCCAAAACTTGAACAATAAGTAAATGCTTAATAAAAAATTATAATAGAAACTTTATTGATTGATGAAGTTACAAAATATTTCATATTTCATAAAGTTGCAATTCTTTTTTAAAAAATTACAAAATTTTGAACAAAATTTAAATAAATATTTTTACTTTTTCAGGCAAACTAATTAACGAAGTTGACCGCCACATAATGAAGCAACTTGTCAAATAAAATGTTGGTCATCAAATTATAAATTTTACAAGCAAAATTGGACATATATTATGAGAAAAAAATGGAGTCATATGTCAATAATGCAATTTCATAATAATAGTTGATATTGCGAGTCAAATCGAATGCATGCCAAGTGCCAACATTCACTATTATTAATGGATGGATTATAGGTCCCAAGACATAGTGCAGTCTATGAGGTATATATATTTCAACATTTTCAAATTTTTTATATAAAAAAAAGTGGACTATTAAAGGGTAATGCTTAGTCAAACAATAATTAATTTGTTGAACCACATATATAGGTCTAGTCGTGGTCCATGTCTCCAATATGTGTAGGTAAACTTCACCACTTTGATTTTTCTCCTTCAATTTGCCAAATAAAATAGTATTATATATTATTTTTTATTCAACTTACACAATTCCCTTTTATGACATCATCCAAAATAAATTGGTCAATTAATTGGATCATTCAACTATAATTGTTCGACTAGGTTAGAAACTGATCGAACAAGTTTAACCTTAAAAAATTAGTTCATACATCACTTTTTTATATAAATCAAGAAATGCACTCTTGATGAATGTCTCCATTCTTATTTTCCCTTTACCATTTTTTATAAGATCACTAACTTGATCATTAGAATACTTTCTAAAATTTCGATTTCAATCACTTGTTTTCTTATTTTACAAGTTTTGAAAATTAAAATTTATCGATTTATATCTAAATTCTTTTTCTCAATTAACAATTTTTTTTTAAGAAATGTGAATAGTTATAATTCGGTGATTTAAAAATAAAATTAAATTGATTAGTTGAATAAGTTCAATAGTGAATAAATTGTAAGTTTAATTTTTTTAATCAATTGAATTATGATTCAACTAGTTTTCAATATTTTATTTAAACCTCTTTCTAAAATATTGATTTAACCTAAACATCTTTTAGAATTGGATGCATTATGCCTTGTATCACATGATGTACCTAGATTTTAGAATATTCCATGATATTTATGTGGGAAATTGATAACAAGATACCTCCAAAATAAAAGAATTTTTAGAAGGCATATATTCCAATATATATAAAGCAATTCCTTTGAATCTTTTGATTAACTTTGTGATCATCCAAGATATGAACTATGTAACTATAATGTTTTATAGAGCAAAAAGGTTTGACAGTTGAGGTACAGAAAGAAATTTATTTATTTATAATAATCAATTATGAAAAAATTTCATTTTTAATTTATTAATTATATTTAAAATTAATAATTGTTATTTATCTATATAATATATAAAATTAAAAAAATGTAGATGATATTGACAATTCCATTAATAGTTCCATATTTTGGGGGGGGAGGGGGGGGGGGTCCATGAATACAGAGTGTCGAATTGACAACTCTGAGAATTAAGTTGGCAGAGTTGAGGGCAGGTCGCTATCTCACGGTAGTCGGCAAACCCACAATAGATTTGGGCTCCGAGGTTGGGGTTTCATACAAATGTACAATCATGCAAATTAAAACTGATTTTCTGTGTAAAAGGAAAATAACTAACTGAATAAATAAATATAATATAAATAAAATTTTATGTAATCACCCAAAAGATAATGGAAGAATATATGCTTTTTTTATTTTAATAAAAAAATAAGGGAGAAATTATTAGCATTTCTATAAGGGATTTGTTAAATTGATTCTTATATCCATACTAAAAAATGTGATTTTTTTTTGTTAAATTAAGTGTTTAATCTCTATGATTTATTTCAATTTGTAATTTCTTCTTTACTTTTTTTTCTTGCAATTAAGTTTTTAAAGTTTCTTTTTATTTATAATTAGTTTTTTATTATAATATATATATATATACACACACAATTATGCAATATGAAAAATATTTGTTAATTTATATAGTTATATCATGATATAGAACTAAAATAATTTAAAAAACTTAATAAGAGAATAAAAAATCATAATTTTAATCTTGCATGTTTCTAATTTTAGAAAATTTGATTCTATTGTATCTAAATGAATATTTTCTTCAAATAACAACAATTTGTCCTTTTAATAAATAATTTTCCATTGTTATGTCATTATATATGTTAATCATGTTAAATAATTATAAACAAGAATCTCAAAATCAATAAGCAAGAAGAGCTAATTATAAATAAAACTTTAAAGACCTATTTATAAAAGGAATGTAATAATTTAATTATAAATTAGAACAAATTATATGAACTAAACATTTAATTTAACTCTTTTTTCCTATGATACAATTTGATTGTTATTTATGAGTTTTTTTTTCAATTAAAAATTGTGTTTATAGTGGAATAATTTAATGTAAACATGATTATACAATCGTTGGCATGATAAAATTGGTGTGTTTCTATTTTATTATCACTTTATTACATAGGAGAGGAAAATGGGTCCACAGGAAATAGTGAAAGACAATCAAGAAAATCCTGGGAATCAAAGATAACATTTTGTCTTTCCAAACTTTGAAGACATGTGGGATAATTACAAAGACATATAGTTACATCTAATGTATTTAAAATGTGTAAACTTAATTTTCCACAAAGGCATACGTAATTTATGATTAACCCACATTAATATATTATTTTCTATTTATTTAATATTGTGATTTTTGGGATAGTTAAATATACCCAGTTTAAATATATTTAGTATAATCAAATCTCACACTATATTATTTTCTATTTATTTAATATTGTGATTTTTGGAATTAGTTAAATATACCCAATTTAAATATATTTAGTATAATCAAATCTCGCACTATAATTATAAGGCTATTTAAATGCTAATAAATAAATGACGTTATTGTATTTCTAGTATCTGTTTTTCAAATAATTACAATTTTAATCTCTTATTTGCATTTGGTACCTTAAGTCCCTTGATTTTCTAAATTGTGAAAATTTAGTCCATTTTTTAAATAAATGAATGTTAACAAAAGATGATGCTGTATCATATTGACATTGAATGTAGCGGATAAAATTGTCATATGGCATGAACCACGTGCAAATATATATATATATATATATATCACACTTAACGATGATTTGAAATTTGCACAATTTTTTTGACTATGTGAGTTTATCACAGTGACATTTCATTTGAATGTTGAATTAAATTCGCATGATTTTAAAAATAGAAAGATTAGATAACTTCAATTAAAAATAAGAGACTGAAATTGTAATCATTTTAGGAATATTTAGGAAAGTAGATAATTAAGTCTGATTTCTACATGTCAACCTTTTCATTTCAATAGTTCTACATAAAAGAAATAACTTTTTTTTTTTAACATTAGAACTAAATAAATAAATAAATTTAAGTTTTACAGTTTCCTTGTTGGGCTAGAGGATTGAGAGGCACCTAAAGCCCAGTCTTGAAGTGACCTCAATGGCCCAACAGTTTTGGTCTTCAAAGCCTGTAAATCATTTTGCTGTTATACATGGGATTTGGGGCCTCTTGTCTAGACTCGTAGGGTTGTCCATGTTTTGCAGTTTTGCTTGCTTTGTGAAAATTTCCTTCTACCTGAAAATTTCTGGTCATTAAAATCTGACCTGTTTATTGCACAATATAAGGCTCATACTGTATCTTAAATTATACAATTAAATATTATATATTTGTATATTTAATGCAGATCCTAAGTCATGAATCTTTGATTAGCCCAACAAGGATGTCAGACATTCCAGTATGAGATATAAGCATCCATTGCTGATTACTTAAATAGTTTACACTGGTTATTAAGGGCCAAGGTACATGATTCAAGCATGTTGTCTTGGTTTAGTCAAATTTGGAACGAAACAAAAAAAATTTCTAGTTTACTATACTTATATATCAAATAAAGAATGACACTATACATTTTTTTAAGCTGAAAAATTACATTTAACACTATAATAAAAAAAACACACGATTTTTAATGAAAATTTTTGTCAAAAATTATAATATTTCCATTGAAAATATCAATCTTTGATGAATTTTGAGAGGACAGTTATTTCGTAAAATTTTTTTCCTCTTTTATCCGTTACAATAGTCATAAAAATTTCTGTTTCCTGATCTCGAGTAGCATCCTTCTCTTGCTACTGCTAATGGCTAGTAAATCATCTAGTACCTCTAACTAGTGGTGGTTGAATCATCTGTAACAGTGGCTAAGATGGTAGTGGATACATGTAAGTGAGAAGCGACTGGTAGTAGGCAAGAGGTTGGTGGTATAAATGAGAATAAGGTGGTGGAGGAGGTGACGAATGCTGGCTCTACTGCTACTGCTGAGTCTATAGAAGCTACTTCATTTGAGCGTAAATAACTTACATCTATTATTGCATCTTAACAACAATGCACATGAGCTATTCCAGTGTAATAAGTGACATGCTCTCGGTGTGAGATATAGCGGTTAATGCAGCTTTTCCCACAGTGGCCTCAGACCCAACCTGTAAACTTATCTTTTATTGATCCTACTCACGGTGTCCACCCACAAATCACAATCAAATAGTCTCACCACATCACCAGTTATGTCCCCGAAACTCTCAAGACCTCTCTGTGCTTGAGTCTATGTTAAGTTCTCCTTTCTTTTATTCAAAATTTCCTGTAAATTAAAATAATTAATTATTTTATTATAAATGTAACATTTTTACTACTAAACATAGAATACATTAATAACAAAAATGCAAGTTAAGAGAAACTATTTACGTAAAACTATATAGTTTGAGGTGAGATCCATTGGCTATCCCTTTACATGTGGGTGCAGCAAAACAAGTTATCCATTGGCGGCTCGATCCCAGTCTCAAGTATTTGCACAACATGAAAATTTTCATGGACAGTATAGATTGTGGTATGAACGTAAATACAATAATGTAAATGGCATAAATAACATTCATAATCAATGCTTTGCTATGAAGATGAATCCGCTAGTGTGTAGAGAAGAACCCTGTTTAGCTGCATCCGAGGCTATGTTCTTCTTATTTTGCTTGAATTTAGACTTGAATTTAGGCTTCTCTTAGTACTTGAAAAGCCCTTCCCACTTTTTGTCCCCAATTCGGCACGGTTGAGCTGGCCTTTTCTTCTGTACCTCATCATCATATCTTTTATTTTGTTAAAACTCTTATAGTTAAAGTTTTTCATAAAAAGGGTTCCATTTCCATTACTTCTACAATTAGAAAACAAGGAACGCATTAAATAGTTAGAAAACAGATAAAAAAATACATTTAAGTTATAAACAAAATATAGATACTTTACCCCAAAATCTACATATAGCATTTTGTGGGTAGGCTTCGAAATACTCTTCCACATAAGTCATACACTCTCATACTTGCTCATAATGATGCGGTATATAGTGCCTATTAACTCATGGGTTAAGTAGAACTTGAACAAATAAAAATAAACATAATTAAAAAAATTAAAAAATAAAGTTCATAATCAAGAATACATATCCCGTTCTATATGATATAATTGTTTTTCCAGGACCAAGTACAGGTACCCTAGGGAGTTGAGGTTGTCTAGGGGCAAATCTCACTCCCGAAGATAGAGGCATTATTTGTGATAGTGTCCCCTGTGTCTTGGGGGACGGGTCTTGTTACTATTTCGATTGTGTCTATGTCGATGCGTATGCAAGTGGCTCCATCTGGCCAAATGTAGATGGGGTGTAGGCATGAAAGTGTAGCCAATAAAAATGATAGTTGATAGGCTTTAACTGGCTATCGAAGGTGAACTACGACTAGGGGAATCATGGGCAAACCTCGTCCTTGGGACCGCTGTCCTCTAACCACTCATATGCGTTTACAGCCTGTCATATGTAAATATTCACACATGACATAATTAGAAAATAATCTTATATATTAAAATATAAACAAAGTAATTTAACACTTATATAGGTACAAATTAATATGTCATACATCAAATGATAGTATCATTCGTTTAATTCCTCATCCACATCTTTATTATCATCATATTCATTCTCTTCTTCATCTTTATCAACATCACCATCTTGTTTTACATCCATTAGCCCATTCGCCTCCTTATATCCACCATATTCATCATGTAAGCTAACAATTAAATCATCTATTAGACTCAATTGAGGTGCAAATGACATATAATCATTCTAGTAAGCATGTTTTACTGTGTATTTATCACTAATCATTCCACGAGGCTTAATCTTTATAACAACCCACCAACTGTGCTTATCTCTAATTGTTCGTGGGTATGGTGCATAATACACTTGTGTTGCTTATTGTGCAATGATGAAGGGGTCATACTTGGCATATCGTCTTGTATGCTTGATTTCAACTATGCCATATTAGGGTTACACTCTCATAGCCTAACATAGGATCAAACCACTCGCAATGGAAAAGTACCACCCTTTTGATAGGTAATCATGAATATTCAAGCTGTACAATCTCTTTAAGAATGCCATCGAAGTCACCTTCCCCCATTGTGCCATTGTGACTATTGCTGGTTAACATAAATATAGTGTACCATTATGACTGAATAGAGTGAATCCATCAGAACACAACTCAAGTCTTACATTTTGATGAATGACTACAAACTTTTAATACTTTTGGTTAAATCATTTCCAAGCTTTTCGATCTAAAGGATGACACAAAACGTCCATCTCCCTTCGATTCTCATGATGCTATCTCATATAATAAGTCAACTTCATCGAAGCATACAACCTTTGCAATCTCAGGATTAATGCTAGATAATTTATTCTCTTAAAGGGAACTTCTTTGTTATTTTAGCCTGTTCTTTGTTCCTTATACCAAGGCAAACAACAAAATTTACATTTTTTATCAAATCTAGCCTTCTTGTAAAACAATATGTACCTTTTCAAACAATAGTCTATTTTTTAATGCCATAATCTTAACTTCTTCAATAACTTCCTCATTTCATAAAAGTTGGGAGGAACATTATTATCAAACGGGGTCTATCTCGATCATATGTTTCATAATCTAATCAAAGGAATTTTGTATAAAGTTAAAATAAGATTTTATGCTTAACATCCTTACTACTAATGACAATTCTAAATGGTTAGTACAACTTATCCATAATGGTCAATGTATAACTTCTAACATTTCATGAAAGTTTCGAGCATCCCTATTTAAAGGTTCTCCTACATTGTGTTCAAAGTGAGTTACAACATCTAGCCAAACAACATCCAACACCATGTTGTTATACCTATTACTTGTATCATGCAAATCACACATCACACCACTAGAAGACTCTTCCTTTTCTATAGGTCTCTCCTCACCATGATTACTTTATCATCAGTAATTATATTTAAATCTAAATCTATGCAAATTAACTTAACTTCATAAGGAGGTAAAAATTTTCTACATTTATGTTAAGAGTATGGACACTTTATCCAATTATCACATAAACAAATTGGTTGAGTTTTTGTAAAACTGATAAATTCTTCCATCACATTAAGAAAATCTGTCTTATATCCATTACATTCTAAAAGAAGTCTATTATACATCCACTTAACGTGTTTCTAAATTTTCGTATTTTGTTTTTTTTAAGTTAAACATTGAAATAAGAGAAAATTACTAAATGTTTTTTGAAATCTATAAGAGAAACTATTTATGAAATTTTCATATTCCATAAATAGTTCTATTCTTATATTTTTTCCTACTTAATAAATAATAAACAATAACTAAAACTATTTATAAAATTAATAATTAATATCTACCATATAGTTACTAGTTTTAAAAATTAACAATATCAAAATATATATAATTTTTAAAATAAAAATAGTTTATAACTCAAATTATATGTAATTCCTAAAATAATATCAACAACACTATTAAGTATGTTATGTAACTACTTAATTCTATTCAATCTAATTCAATATATATATATATATATAATTTTCAAATATAATTCAAAATATATAATTATTCAATCCTAATTTAAACATACAAGAAAATACAACTAATAATTAAAAATTAACTCCTAGAATATGAAAATTACCAATAATTAATTAATTAATTATTAAAAATATATACTAATCTCACTGCCTAAGCAAAAAAAGTGACGAAAAAATTTATACACAAACCAAAGCCCAAAACTACATAAAGCAAAATAAGAAAGCCAATTAAATCATAAAAAACATAATAATTAAACGAAAACAATTAGTAAGAATGTAAAACAAAGCAGTAAAATAATATATTTGATTTAAATTTGTGAAAAATATCTTAAAAGCACAATAATTAAGCTGGGAAAATAATAAAGAGCTCTGATGTGGCAAATGAAGCAGAAGAGAAAGAAAATAAGCAACCAATCATGCGCTTGGCTGTTAAAAAGTTTTTGAATTTTTGGATAGATTTTTCTATCAAAATCCGTTGTATAATAAGTTTCATTGCAAAAATCATGAAAAAGTACAAGCATAATTTTTTAAAATTCATGCCTATTTTCTAACAAATTTTTCTATGATTTTTTCAATAAAACTTATTGTACAATGAATTTTTGATGAATTATGGTGGTTGGTAACTAACAACCTTTTCAATTTTAGTCTTTTTTCCAGTAGATGCTTGACAGAAAAACTCGTCATAAATTTCTATTACAAATTACATTTTTTTTTGTAATGTAATTGATGAAATTATATAAACATAAAATAACAATTATAAGAAAAACATTGTTATTTATCTCTTCTTTAAACTTTCATTATCTACTATTATCTCCTTATTCATCATTACTACTATCACTGCCACTCCATACAATTCCATCACTAATCACCTACCCACTACCATAACTAGTCATTATTGTAATCACTATGCGACCATCACCTCCCCACCTCAATCATCACTTTCATTATCGCTACCACTATCATTGTTTACCTTAAATATGTCCTCCCCACTAACCATCCAACTTTAAGACCATTCATCTATTTTTATTATTACTATTACTATCCACCATTACTATCTCCTATCTACCATCTGCCTCTATTACCATCACTTTGTCCATCATTAGCTCATTTCTTTATTATCATCACTCACCACCTTTCTTATTATCGCCACCACCCTATCATCAACCACTATTGCTACTATTCCATCACCATCACCGTCTACTACCATCATCACAACTCTTCATTTTCATTTCCATTATCACCACTCATGATTGTCACTACAATACTCCACTACCATCTCCCTCTTTCACTACCACCTTGCCCTATCATTATTTCCCTTCCATTATCATCTTTCACCGTCATTATTTACCACCAGCCCCATTTCTTCTACTATTATCATCACCCTCCAACAAAAACTTGTATTATATATACTTTATCATATTGTATTTAGTTTAATGAGTGTTTAAACTATTAAAATCTATCCTATAGAGGCTATGCTAAAGTGTGCCAATGAGATAAATGTTAAATTTCCTATATTAAACTATCATAGTTTAATTTATATTATGATTTAATTATTATAATGCTCAAATAATATTATAAACTAGGTTAATTAAAGAATGATCATGCAACTAGGCCCAAGTTGACACCTCAACCAATAATAGACTTTAGTGATATGAGCCTTGTAACTTAGCCAACGATGATAGGTCAATTAGCACAATAGGGATGCAACAAAGTAGGCCCCTATTTGCACCTTAGACAGAGTTGTAGTTGTCATATTAAAGATACAGAGAGTATGATCTCCCTTTCTTTGCTAGGATGGTTAAGTCAATACCAAGCATGCATATCTTTATTAGTTGTTTTATTGTACAAATTTAGATGTTTTGTGACAAGAATAAAAGATTTAGTTATTTGCTATATTTTTTTATTCAATTTTAATAATTATTATCAGAGTCAACTTTTCTTTCATGTTACAAGACTCAAATTTGTGGAAATTTTATTTAGAAATTTTATGTGATTAAACTACTGGATAATCTATAATTTCTAATAGGAGATGTTATGGATTTTTATATGAAGATTTTTTGCCTTTTCTATATTATTGTATTGCATGATTTGATTGAGAATTTTGTGAATTTTGAGATCGAATCACAAATTGGATTAATCAAGGTTTTCAGAAAAAATTGATTTTTACAAATTAGAATAATTTAATGCAAGATTTCTCAAATCGATTTATGGTTTCATATCAAGAGTGTATAATGTGTAAAATGCACAAATCTATTTGAACAAAACTAGTGAGTTGTATCTTGAATTGAAATTTCAAATTTGAATATGGTCATTCGGGTTTAAATAGTTTGTTTGTCAAATTTTGGCTAAATTCATAGGTATTTGTTCAAATTGATACATAATTCTATATTAGAATGGTTAGACAACAAAAAATCCTAAATCAATTTCATTAAACCAAAACAAAATTATGCTAATTTGAGAGCAATTTGAACAAAGAAAGCCCACTCCAGTTCGATATTCAAGTCTAAAATTGAAGCATAAATTCTTCATGATTTGTGAAATTGATAAAGGGGGTTAGATTTAGATAAACTAGAAAAGTAAAACCTATGCAAAAATATGGCTGAATTTTAAGAATTTGATAATACAAAATCTAGAAATTGGGCGAGGAAGATGATCGCAAGCACATTTGGCACCTTGCCCACACATAGGGGCAATGTGTGTGGGCCACGTGTCGTCATAATGACGACAGATGATGGTGCTGATTGCATTGATGGCTTCCATTTTCTAAGGTGATTTTTATGGATATTTTTTTAGATTTTTTTTTAAAATATACTCTATTGGTGTAATATTATTAACATAGTTTGTTGACGATAATATAAGTATTAGGATTCTTTATTATGTTCTTAAAATTTTAAATACCCTATTAGTGTTAGGCTTTAGGAATGTAACATTCAAATCTCTATATTATATTAAGAAACCTTCAGTGCCCTATCGATGTAGGATTTCGTAGTGCAATACTAGTTGAATTGCATTGTTATTGAGAAAATATTACATCATGACTATATTAAACATGCATTTTGAAAATTTATGATGAATTTCATAAATTGTTATTTCCTTAATCTTTTGTTACCTATACAATTAATTACCATGAAAATGGTAAATAAGACTAATTATGAGGATTAGATAAAATAGTAGATATTTGGACTAAGTTATGGATATTATATTTGGCAACCACCAAATTTTGTATTTGGTATAGAAAGAGGAAAAGCCGAAGATAGATGATAACTCTACTACTGTGCAAAGATTCTCTGTGAAAAATGGACATAATTTACTAGATTGTACTTGATAGTTGTGATGTATACTAAGGATAAGATTATTGTGAAAGGCATTGATGGCTCTTTAAATGTCAAATCATATATGGGCTCTAAAGCTGAAAAGTTATAAAGTCTAATAAGGTCAAGAAAGGTCATTATCTCTCATTGCTGGGTAAAACCATTTACAATGGTGTTAGTAGAGTTTGTACGCACATCCTGAAACTAGTATACTACAGTAATCGACTAAAGCATATGAAAATGGACTTGGAAAAAAGTCATTTGATTTAGCAAGTTTTGGAGTCTCTTCCGCTTCAAAATTGATGTTTTAAAGACAACATAACACTGCTAGAAGGGTGAGTAGACTTTTAGTGAAATAACCTTTATAGTTAATCAAATGGAAGATGACATGATAAAAATAAAAGTCTCTGTGTTTACTTTATTTCACATGGATCAAGTGTTAAGTGTGAGAATAAATCACACTCAAAGGAACCTAATTTTGAGAAGCAATAAAGGTGATATAAATGCATAAAACTTTAGATTAAAAAGTTTATGTTAGCTCTAATGTGTTTAGAGTCTAATGTTGTAGATGCTTTATTAAACACTGGTGGTTAGACATTGGTACAATCATTTTCATTATGAATTCGTTATAAGTGTTAGGAAACAAAAGGAAACCAAGTGATAGAAAGCTGATAGTCAAATTGGAAATGGTGGAAAAGTACAAGATAAGTATATAGGAGTAGTTGTCTCCTTAAGTTCATTTTCTAGTCATATTTTAGAATTGAATAACATTATTTATATTCCTTCCATGAGGAAAAATAGATTTCAATTGTTGTTTTAAACCTATAAAATCGGCTGCTATTTGAAAATTGAAAAATTAGTTTGCTTATAAATATTGTGATTTAATACAAAAGAGGTTAAAATTAATTTGAAATCCTCCATGTTGTGACATAGGTGTCTAGGTAATATCTCCATAGAAGGATAAAGTGATTGATAAAATAAGAGATTATTCATGACTTGAACTTTTTATCTTGGCATATGTATTGATTGCTTCAAGAGAGATACCTTCAGCTAGAGCTAGAAAAGGAAAAAGACCAAAAAATTGGATGTACTAAAATTATTTCACAATATTGTAAATGGACTAATTACGCCAAGCACTATTGGTGAATTATGATATTTCACCTTCATTAGTGATTTTTCAAGTTTTAATTAGGTGGAAATTTCCATTGAAAAAGCAGAATCTTTAAATTCTTTTTGGGCATTTAAAGTTGAGATTAAACTCAAAATAAGAAAGAAAAACAAGTGTATTAGTTTTGATAAAGGTGGTGAGTGTTATAAAGATATGATGAAAATGATGGAATTCTGATTCTTTTTTGTGATATGTCCAAGATTGTAACTTTGAGGCTAGCAACCTTATGCTTGAAACACTCAAGGAGAATTAGATTGCAAGAAGATGAAATTATACTCTCATGGACATAATCAGATAAATGTTGGTTCACTTGCTTTTACCATACTTTCTATGGGGCAATGCTTTAAAACTGTTGTATATATATTAAATCAAGTCCTTAGTAGGCCTATATCTAAAACCTCATATGAATTGCTATGTAGGAAAAAGCCTAGTTTTAGGTACTTCCATGTTTAGAGTTACAAGCCATATGATCCATTTATTAATGAACTTGATCTGAAGAATGTTGACGGTCACTTTGCTAGATGTTGTAATAGCTACAAAATTAGTAGATTTTATTACCTAACCCATACTACCAAAGCAATTGAAGCACTTTCTTTTGTTTATTTTGAGGACTGGTCAAATGATGGGAGTGAAAAATCATGTAACATCTTTCTTAGAAGGGTGCAAGGTGCAAGTTGTTATTCCATTAGCACATTACTAGTTGAAAGAACCTGAATCAATTAATCAAGCAAAATGATCCAGTACAACATATGGTAAAACCAATGTTAGAGGTTGGAAAGCTTAATGCTTCACTAGTAGTAAAAAAGAACAAAGTTTGGTAAATTCAATACCTTTTAAGAAATCCCAGATGGATCATAGACAAAAAATTACTAATGACTATATGGTGTACCTATAAGAGCATAAATTTTTCGTCAATAATGATAATGATCTCACCATTTTTTAAGAAGCTATTTCAAGTCCTAATTCTTTAGAATAGATGAAGGCTATGAATGATGGATTGCTTTGATGCTCTATAATTATATGTTAGATCTTATAGAGTTAACTATTGATTGCAAACCTGTTGGATGCAAGAGGGTCTTTAAGACCAAAAGAGATACTCAAGAGGTGATTAAAAGGTATAAGGCTAGATCAGTGGCAATTGGTCACACTCAGAAAAAATACATTGATTATAAAAAAAAATTTCTAGTTTGTTTTAATTAAAAACTCATTTTTAAGTTGTTATGGTGCTAGTGATTTATTTTGACTTAAAGCTTCACCAAATTAATATTAAAACGGTCTTCTTGAATGATGATTAGCTAGAAATTGTTTGTGTCAACTAACCAGATGGTTTCTAAGAGAAGAGTAAATAATTCTTAATGTGTAAATTGAAAGGATTCATAAATATAATTGAATTAAAATGTCTAAACACTGGTATCTCAAGATTATTGAGATCATTGCTTCTCTTGGGTTCAAAGAGAATGATGTAGATCTGTGTATCTATTTTAAGTTAGGTATGAGCAAATTTATGACTCTAGTTTTGTATGTTAATGATTTTCTCCTTAAAAATAATGATTTGGGCCCTATGATTGAGACAAAGCAGATACTGTCTACATATTTTATATATGAAGGATCTTAGTAATGCCATTTTTGTGTTAGGCATATAGATTCACCATGATAGATCTCGAAGTCTTCTTAGCTTCTATATATTGAAAAAGTTCTCAAGTGGTTCAATTTGTTTTATATGCTTTCCAAGTATTGCACCTTTTCAAAGGCCAGGATTCTTTCTAAAGCCTAATGTCTTCAAAATAATGTAAAGATTCAATATACAATGTAAGTCTCATATGTTTCTATTGTTAGTAGACTGTTATATGCTCAAGTATATACACATTTTAATATTGCTTATATGTTTAGTGTATTTGTGAGATACTTGAGTGATTCTAATCAAAAATAATTAGACTACTATAAAGAAAGTTATATAGTACCTGCAAGGTACAAAAAATTTTGTGCTGGCATATTATAAATATGGTAATGTTATTATTGTAGGCTACTTTGGCTTTGATTTTATGAATTATCAAGACAATAGGAAGTCAATATCTGAATACATTTTTATGATGATAGGAGGAATTATTCCATGGAAAATATTAAGCAGTTCATCATAAGAACATCTACCATGGAGACAGAGTGTGTTGCATGTTGTAAAGCTATTTGTGATGCTATTTGGTTAATGAAATGATATCTGGATTTAAAGTTGTTGAGAGTATTTTTAGGACGTTAACCATATGTTGTGACATTATTATCACAATGAACTTCTCACAAGATAATGATGAAAGTAGTGCTCATACAAAGTATTTTGATATTAAGCTATCAATTTGTTAGAGAGAAGATATGCAAACATTATACACTATTGTCATTTTTAGCTCAAGATTAGTGACATGCTAATAATATTGCCATATATTTCATATATATCCATATATAATGTTGATTGTGCACATTTATTTATATCATATTGATGGAGACATTTAAACCCTGTCTCATTATTATGTTAAGATTTATTGATTCTTATTTTGGCATTTTGAACGGATGTATGGACCATTTTGTAAAGATGTATATAAGATCACATTTTGATATGTATGTCTTGTTACTTACACAACCTGCATTGTGTTTTTTTTATGGTTAGAATATAAGTATTCAAGACATGTATGATATTAGGATTGCTATTAGATATGATAATCTATACTATTGGATATTTATACTAGACCTATGGTTGTAATGGTTCATAATTGTTGTCAGCATTCATTGTTATAGCCACATATTGTAATCCAATTAAGAGATTATTAAAATATTCTATATTAGACTACTATAGTTTAATTTTATATTATGATTAGATTATTAAAATATTATAATAATATTATAAAATAGACCAATTAAAGTGTGATCATGTTATTCGGCCTAAGTAGACACCCAGATTAATAGTGAACTTCAGGGGTCTGACTCTTATAACTGAGTCAATGATGATAGATAGTTAGCCCAATAGGATTACAGCGAGGCAAGTTCTTATCTACATCTTAGATGGAGCTGTCATCACCCCACTAAGGATAAAAACAATATGATCCCCTTTTTTTGGCTAAAGAATGTGAGGAATGTACTTGATCTAAAGAGGATTCACTTTTATGGATTGAGTCAATACTAGATCTACTTATCTTTATTAATTATTTTATATACAAATTTAAATAACATGAATAAAAGATCCTATTATTGATTAAATTTATTTATCCAACATTGTAAAGTCTATTGACTAATACAGCCAAATAGTATAGGCTTTTTGCTAGTCTAAATAATTACTTAAATGCATAACTCAGAGAATAAACTTCAAAGTTTCAGGTTTGACTCTATTCTTGATGTAATTGCTTTTCCCAGTATCACAAGTTGGTCTTGTGAATCAATTCGGCAGGCAAACGTGCTTGGTTTTAGGTGAAATTTGGCGTAAAAATAAAGCATGAAGAAGAGGCCTTGTAGGGCGAATTTGGAAGTAAATGCACTTCTAGATTATTTTTCCAAATTTTCTCGTTTTAGGGGCATTTTTATCTTTTTAGCATCATTCATTTGTTCTGTACGAGGAGAAAAGTATATAATTGTGATCCTTACATTTTTATCTTCGCGTCCATATGAGATGATGCATTAAAACCCTTAGAAGTTAGGAGAAAAGTCCTCATGTTAACTAGACAAAAGTATGTCTACTCTTGCTAATAGGGCATATGTCTACTCTTACTAATAGGGCTTTTAGTTAAAATACTCTTCAAAGGGAGCACACCATGTGACAAGGTAGGCACTGTGACTCAGGCTAGGGATTAGAATGTGGAGCTTAGAAATACTCCCCTACATAATTAAAACTATGTAATGAGGCATATATTAATAAAATAGAGTTGTTCTTCTTCTTATTTTTAAAAAAGGCCCTTTCTCGATATACACTAAAAGCTTCTTATGTGATACATTCTTTGAGACTCGATATGTGCTAATGCTTAGACTATATACTCATGTTGGCTTGCAGATATGCTATGCATGGGATTTTAGTTATATGTACAACAAAATCCTCAATATCCTGATTATCTATCCAAGTGTGGCTTAAATTTATTGGATGGTTAGCATGTTGGCCAAGAATTGATATCATGCACTATACAATTTTGACTAGAGAGCTTTTGATTTATGACAGTCAGTTGGGGTCAAAGTTACTTATTAGTGACTTATTAAACCAGCTTATTATAGAACTACAACTAGAATTGAAATTATAATATAAGTTACCAATGTAACCGTCAAAATATAATTTCAGCTACTCCTTATAATAGATTCAACATTTTTCACTGATTTTTTTATTCTTTTATAATTTTTTTAATCACATAGAACATAAGTTCAACACTGAATTAATTCAGTTCAGCTTTGAAACTTGTAATCCAACACAACCCATGATTTGAATCTAAACTTTGAAACATATTTTTAGTTTATTTTTTTACCTAAAGGATCCTTAACCTAGAAGAATGGAATAGGCATCTCTTTTTTAAGAAATGGAAAAATCACCTAATAAATTTTAATTGAAATAGAATGTTTAACTTTGACACGATTTTCATTTTATTTATTAAGTACATGATACACTTGAAATATTACAATAACTTGTAAGTGATTCCAATTAATATGATATTATTACTCATAAATAATGTGGGCTCAGTTTGTTTGAAAATAGTGGTGGCAACAAGGTCCAATCCAAACTTGTTTAGGACCCACTATTTCAGATCTGATTTGTTAACTAAATATGTGTCAATTCAAATAAGATTTATTGAATCTAGGTGTAATTACCATCCCTATTTGAAAAAAAGGAAAGGAATTGTTTGCAATTGAGAGGGCATTTGGTTCATAACGATATGTTTATGGGAATTTTAATATTATTAGGAATGTGATTCTCAAGAATGTCACATTACCATATTTAGTTCAATAAAAAAATTCTTAAAAATGTGATAATATTGTATTTTAATTAATTAATATATTTCTAAAAATATTATTAAATTATCAAAAATATCTTAATGAGAAATTTAACAATCAATATCATAAAATTAATTAATTAATGGTAGTAAATGGTGGTCAACGTATAGTAAGTGATAGTGAGTGATAGTTGATAGTGAGTGATAGTTAACAGTGATAGGTGATGAGAATTGATCAATAACGATAAGAGTGATGGTCAATAGTGATAAATGTCAATGGATTAAAATGATAATGATGGTAAGATACTAATAAAATGAAGGATAAAATAGTCTTTTTATCAAATTAAAACATTTCTATGTTATGAGATTGTAGGATACCTACCTCCTTTTACAGAAATATTTTAAAGAATATTAAGTTAAATACATTTTTAGATAAACTGTTCTTAATTTTAAACAAAACATAAAACTCTAATATTTCTTTAAAATATTTTTAAGAATGTGAGAAAAATTTTATAAATCAAATATTCCCTAAGATGAATCACATATCATCATACATTAAAAGAAATTATCAATTTATTGATAAAAAAAATATAATTTTATGGACGAGAAAAATGAATTGCATATATATATATATATATATATTAAGAAATTAAAAATGTAAACTTAAGAGAAAGAAAAAGGCACAAAAATCTTTTAATAGGTCCAGCATAAAAAATCACAATTCTTACATATAATTATTGTATTTTTTTTTCTGTGAAATTAAAATAAAATGACAAAATAACAAGCTGAGACGATGAATATTCATTTTTGATAGAATGCACGTGTGTCTCTTTAGCTTGCCGCTTGTTCAGTTATTCAAAGTAACAGAGTAATATTATTACAGCTTATACTTAACTTTTACACAACAAAGAAAAACATATAAACATCGCATTTATGAAATATTCTTACATATTTATTCTTAAATATAAATTTCTATTTTATTTGGAATGAATTTTTTAGGATTAATTTCATTTCAATAAAATTTATTTTAATTTATTTATAAATAATTTTTATTATTTAAAAATTATATAAAAAATAATAATTTTAATTCATTTATAAATAATTTTTTATTTAAAATATATTAAAAAAATACATAAAATTCAATTAAAATAGATTTTAATAATATTATAATAAATAAAATATTAGAATAAAAATAAAATTTTAGATATAACATATGTTTTTTTAGTCAAATAAAATAAATTTTAGATTTGATAGATTTTATAATAATATAAATATAATTAAAATAAAAATTCTTTTAGCTTATATTCAAATATGAAATTCTGTTTTTAACTCTCACAAGCATGGTAACTCAATTAAAAACTAACACATAAAGTAAATTACACAAGTCAGTAGTTAATTTCATGTATTAGGGCAGGCGAATATGAAAAAATAGCAGACATAGTCCAAATGTTGTGTGTGAGCACAAAGCTTTTTTCAATCAAAATATATGAGTTCAAGAGAACGGTCGTGCGTTCTGTTTCCCTCTCCTTCCCAGAATCCGAAACAAATAGCTTCATGTTTGCAAAACCAGAGAACAAAGCCGAACTCCTTCACAAATCCCTCTTTCTGCCATGACATTTTCAGGTCATGATCACCATCGTCGATACCAGCACCAACAGCATGCGTATGGCCAATCTCGAATTCAAGATTATGTTTATGGCCAGTCTCGAATTCAAGATTATGTTCAACCATCCCAACCATTTTATAGTTATAATCAACCATATGAACAGCAATTCCCATACAATGCTTCTCAAAATTACATCAACTCCTATAATCCCCCTCACGGGGTCCCAATTCCTTCTGAATTGGCTCATACTGCCGGACCTGGCTCTACCTACATTCAAAATCAGCAGACTCCATTTCGTTTAGGGTTTGTGGAAAATCAACACCATTCTAGTCTGGGCTGGCGTTTTGCAGTTGCGGACTCAATGAATCCCTCAGCTTTAGCAGCTGCGGCAGCAGTAGCAGCTCTGTCGCTGTTGACTCAGAGGGCGACTAATTCGTCGGTAAATTCTATTGCTGTTTCTGATTATAAATTGAAGACTTTTTTTTAGAAGTTAATGAAGTGTGCTAAAGGTTTCTTTTTCTGAAATTTGGTTGTGAATAAGATGATGGGATCAGAATATGCATAGCCGAAATAAAAATGAAAATGTAAAAAGAGTGAACACTAGAATTTTACGTAGAAAACCCTCTTTGATCTTATGGTTTGTTTGAA
Source organism: Saraca asoca (assembly GCA_026873985.1). Taxonomy (NCBI): domain Eukaryota; kingdom Viridiplantae; phylum Streptophyta; class Magnoliopsida; order Fabales; family Fabaceae; genus Saraca; species Saraca asoca. The sequence continues at coordinate 307 of JANHAO010002069.1, read as the reverse complement.
TGGATGGAACACGATGAAAAGGAATAGAATAGAAGTAGTTAAAATGATTTTCCATTGTTTAGGAGTTTTTTTGTAAAGGGAATGAATGGAATGGAAAGGTAACTCTTCCATTCCTTTCCATCCAAATCTCCAAAATTTATTCCCTTCCAAATTGGGGTCACTACAAAAAAAAAGGAATTTAGCGACCGAAATTTTTCGATCGCTAATTGTGACCGACTTGCAACTACTTTGCAACTGAATGGCTAAGAAAAAAATTTGAGAATATTTTGTTGTTTAGCGACCGAATCAGTGACCGAATATTTCGGTG